>CACSLK010027752.1:22895439-22905676 GCA_902706635.1 Striga hermonthica | reverse complement strand
AGTATTGATTATTGTTTGAAAATAAGTAGCGCCTCAAAGATTGTTTTTGAAAATAAATTTCGAAAAATTTATTCTAATTTTCGGTAAATAAAAGGTGGGGCGTTACAGTTTTGCACTCGTTTGATCCGGTTTTCGATCCGATCTTGTTCGTGCAATACTAGGACGCGATTTGCAGTCAAAAATTCATTGGTGTGTTGTGTACGGCCATCCAGAAGATCAACCAGATCGCCAAAAATTTTAAGCCGTAAGTTCTCTACGCAAACCTTTAGATCCGCTGCGCATAGGTTTACGTTTTGCTATTGAATTCGTGATTTGTGCATAAGGAGATGTTCATTGATCCCAACATGTGGTACCTCTAGAGTAGATGGGTGCTAGGTGGAGCCTAGCTCAGCGTGAGTTAAGCAGAATACTAAGAGTGAAGAGGTAGGCAGAGGTGGTCACCTAGGCAGCTAGGCACCTCGGCAGGTCGTCACCTAAGCGACTCGGCCAAAGGTTCCTATCGAGAGGACCATAGCTCGGAGGTAGTCTCGTGAGGAGGTTCACAACCTCAAGGACTCTAAGGATTCATAATCCTTTGACCTAAGTAAGAAGTATATGCAAAGAAGACTTTTTGTCCTATCATAAGTCCTCAGTTGCCTCAACTATAAAAGAGTATAGGTTATTTCATTTACACAACACACACATACGCATTATCTCGTTACTCTGTCGTTTTTTCTTTGGACCACCACTGACTTGAGCGTCGGAGCGTTCACGCCGGGACCACCCCCGACGTGTTTTGCAGGTGCCGACGATCAAAGAAATGCAACCCGGTTCGGAGAGGAGCGGTTCAACGGTTTAAGTATTTGTGGTATAACAAATTGGTACCGTCTGTGGGGGAAGGATCAGTCTTCTACCAGAGTATCAAAGGCTGTTTTTTTCTCACCATAGAAGAAGAAGAAACAAGGATCATGGCATGAGATAACCCGAAGAAGAACCTAACGAAGGAGATGGATGCAGCGTGGACTCAGAGGGCCTTTGGGACAGGTCCCCCACCGGGATGGTCGCCGCTACCCGTCACCCCCAAAGAGACGATGTTGGCCCTAAACACAACCTTGACACTACCATCAGAGCCAGGGGCACTCGGCGAACCCAGGAGGATCGGGTGGTTTGACAGACAATGGGAAGGAGGTTGGAACCGCGGTCGATGGGGGAGTGAATCAAGGCGTTTTGGGATCCGGGGGTGCTGGTGGTCAGAATGGTGCCCTTGGTAGCGGACATGTGGTCGTGGTAGGAGCACAAAACCCTCCAGGGGACAATGTGTCTTCAGCACCACGGAGGGAACCAGTTATTCAGATGACCAAATCGAAGTTGGATAGGATCATTGCTGAGGCGATAGGCCAAGCTCAAGAGGTGTATAGGAGGGCCCCTAATGAATCGTTTCGACAACCTCCGCCCCGACAGCCACCCGCACCTCAACAACAGGTCCTCTCGCATCAGCAGCAGCACAAGCGTTTGGAGAGGGGCGATGAGGATGATACCAGGTCGGTGACCTCTCGCCCGGTGGCGACGACACAACCGAATGTGTTAAATTTGGAGAGGTTGGCAGCTCAAATGCGGGAACTCCAAGCTTGGGTTTAGGGTAAGAGACCTATAGTTTCACGAGGACACCCTTTTGCAGAGGATGTCTTAGGAGGGGATTTTCCCAGCAATTTCAGGGAGTTGAGCTTGTCCTATGATGGATCGACAGACCCAGCTAGGCATTTGAGATCGTTTGACAACATAGCCATGTTGCACAGGTCTAGTGATGTTGTGAGTTGCCGAGCCTTCTTAATGACGTTAAAGGGGTCAGCGCAGGATTGGTTTCACCAGCTGCCAATGGGATCGATCGATAGCTTTGAAAAGTTTAGCTCTCTGTTTCTAAATCAATCCGCGAGCGCCAGAAAGCACGAGAAGATGTATCACTCACTAATCAATATGCAGCAGAATGAGGGGGAGACCTTGTGGCAATATGTATCACGGTATACTAAGGAGTGCGTAAATTCCCTCTGCCTCGGAAGAGATCAAAGCTAGAGGTCTTACGCGGGGATTGAGGCCTGGGAAATGTAGAGATTCATTGGCAAAGAGGCCAGTGAGGTCCTTTGACGAGCTACTTGAGAGGTGTAGCAAATATGTGAACATGGAGGAATCAGAGGCGGTCTTCATCCGAAATGACAAAACAAAGGCCAAGCATGTAGAGGATAGGCCTCGACAGGGTGATCGACGAGCTGCCTTGAAGGAGTCCAGGGTCGAGGAAATGTCAGGGGTCCAAGGGATGAACATTAAAAGCTACTTAACGCACCACAACAGGAGATCCTAGAGGTGATGGAAAAACAAGGGGAGGACAAGCTGCTTGCACAACTAAAGCCTCTCCTCCCACCGCGGGAATTTTCGGCATCAAATGATAGATATTGTCGATACCATCGCGATTATGGTTACGATACCAATTTCTTCTGAGAGTTTTTGATGGATGAAATTGAGCGGCTCATTAGGGCTGACCACTTAAAGGAGTCCGTGATCAAGGATAAAGAATGTCAGGAAGATCGTCGGGAAGGGCGTGATCAGTGACAAGCGGAGGAGGACTGATTAACAACCTGACAGACCAGTTAATAAAGGCATAATACATATGATAGCGGGAGGTCCTACAGATGGAGATTCACACAGGGAGAGGAAGAGGACCTACCGGGGAAAGGGTGTTGCCAAAGAGGTGACCGAGGTGTAGGTGCAGAGGAGCTCGACTACTCTAAACTTTGGAACTGATGATGTGCAGGGGCTTGTTGTCCCACATAATGACGCTTTGGTCATCACCGCAGAGGTGGCCAGTTATGATGTGCAGAGGGTGCTCATAGACACGGGAAGTTCGGTGGATATTATTTTTCTTAAATGTTTACAGCAGATGGAGTTAGACGTAAAGGTCGAGCCGGTACACACTGCTCTCTATGGCTTCAACGGCAGCGAGGTCCGTCCCGTTGGAGAAGTAAGTTTGACTGTGGCATTAGGGAGGTCGCCTTTAAAGAAGGTAAAGATGGTTCATTTTTTGGTCGTTGATGCTAGCTCGGCCTACAACATCATACTGGGACGGCCTAGCTTGAATACGTTCTAGGCAGCCATTTCCACTTATTGGATGAAGATTAAGTTCCCTGTAGGGAATGAGGTTGCGGAGGTGAGTGGAGACCAATTGCAATCTCGGCGGTGATATGAGGTCACATTGAAGACGACCGAGGTGCAACATAAGAGGAAGAAAGATGACCTGCCTGAGCGTTCCCACTGGGAGAAGAAACAAGAGCTAGAATGAGCTCCTAGGACGAACTGATGGAAGTTGAGTTGATAGAAGGAAATCCATAAAAAATAACAAAAGTAGGATAGCATTTGGCGGTCGACATACAAAGCGCGTTGATTGCACTATTAAAATAATTTGTGGATGTCTTCGTCTTTTCAGCCGACGACCTCACATGAATTGATACTGGGGTAGCAGAGCACATGTAGAACATTGATCCAACTATGACACCGGTGAAACAGAAGAGGAGGCACTTTGGTGCCGAGTTATATGTGGTTATTGAAGCGGAGTTGGAGAAGTTGTTAAAGGCGGGGCATCTACGACTCATTCAATTCCCAGAGTGTGTCCAATTTAGTTATGGTGAGAAAGGGGGAAGGAAAGTGGAGGATGTGCATAGACTTCAGGGACCTCAACAAAACTAGTCCAAAAGATCATTACCCCTTACTACGTATAGACCAGCTCGTCGACTCTACAGTGGGGTGCGAGTTGTTGAGCATGATGGATGCTTCCCAGGGGTACCAATAGATCCCTCTCGTCGAGGAGGACCAGAAGAGGGTTAACTTTGTGACATCCAAGGGCACTTACTGCTACATCGTCATGCCTTTTGGATTGAAGAATGCAAGAGCTACATATCAACGATTGGTAGATAAAATGTTCAAAGGGCAGATAGGGCAGAATATGGATGTCTATGTCGTTGACATGCTAGTAAAGAGCAGGACAGAGTATGACCATGTGGCAGACTTGCGCGAGACCTTGGACACTTTGTGACAATATGGCATGAAGCTCAACCCGGCTAAGTGTAAGTTCGGGGTAAGGTCGGGAAAGTTCTGGGGCTACCTGGTGACGGAGAGGGGCATAGAAATCAACCCAAAGAAGGTGCGAGCCATCATTGAGATGCAGACACCAAGGAATTTGAGGGAGGTGCAGATCCTCACAGGGCACCTAACAGGGTTGAGCAGGTTCATAGCCCAATCCGCAAAAAAAAGTTTCCCTTTTTTTAAGGCCTTAATGAAGGGGTCGCGTTTCGAGTGGACGTCGCAAGCAAAACATGCCTTTGAGAGGTTAAAAGAGTTTATAGCTGAGCTCTCCTTACTCACAAAACCGAAAGCAGACGACACATTAGTTGTATACCTATCAGTGGGACACGAAGCTATTAGTTCGTTGCTGATAAAAGAGGAGCATGGAAAATAGAAGCCAATATACTATGCTAGTCGGATATTGCAGGGCGCCGAGCGCCGATATTCAGACGTGGAGAAGGTCGCGTTAGCACTTATTTCTACAGCCAGGAAATTGTGTCCTTACTCCTGGCGCATAAATTTATGGTGTGGACCAACTACCCGCTCAAAGATACTTTAGGTCGTCATTCGGCCTCGGGAAGGATGGTGAAGTGGGCGGTTGAGCTAGGAGAATACAATGTAGACTTTGAGGTACGGAAAGCTATTAAATCTCATGCATTGGTTGACTTCATACAGGACTACACATTGGGGGCCGAGAGGGGACTATAGATGGTGTATGTCGACGGATCGTCAGCAGTAGGAGGAGCAGGTCTCGGCATTTTGGTGGTCACACCAGAGAAGAACCACTTAGTGTTTGCGGTTAAGTTATCCTTTAGGGTGTCGAATAATGAAGCGGAGTACGAAGCTCTCATTAAGAGAATTCAGCTCGTCCTAAAGGAAGGAGCTTGGCAGGTGATCATTCACTCGGATTCTCAGCTCGTGGTCAAACAAATCAGGGGTGAGTATGAAGCTAAGGAAGAGCGCATGAGGAATTATCTGGTCAAGGTCCAGACGATGTTAAAAGGATTCGCGACATGGGAGTTGATACAGATACCGCGGGGAGAAAATGGTAGGGTCGACCTACTCTTGAAGGTGGCCGCGTCCCTTGTTGACTGCTATCTCGGTCGGTGACGCTGATGGATATGACTAAGAGTACTTTAGACCAGGTGCTAGAAGTTGAAGAGCAAAGGGATTGGAGGTTGCCCTTAATACAATGGTTGCAGAAGCCGGTAGCAGGAAAAGATATCAGGGACGACCCAGTCGGAAGGAGAGCATTGATGTTCTACCTGCAGAATGGGATCATATATAAGCGATCGTACATAGGGCCTCATCTAAAGTGTGTCTCGAAGCAGGACGGAGAGTACGTGCTCAGGGAGGTGCATGAAGGGTGTTGTGGTGACCACCTGAAGGCTAGTATCTGGCCTAAGATGAGGACAATGACACAGGACCTTGTGCGAAATGCAAGAAGTGTCAGCAGCATGGTCCATTGATCCATCGAGCAGACGAGAACATGGTCCCGATTAGCTCGCCTCTACTTTTTACTCAGTGGGGGGTAGACATAATTGGACTGTTGCCCCAGGCGACGGGCCAGCGAAAGTTCCTCATTGTGGCAGTGGATTACTTCTCCAAGTGGTTTGAGGCCGAGCCATTGGCTCGAGTGCTTATATTTGATAATGACACTCAGTTCAGAGGTCGGCGTACGAGGAGTTGGTGTGAAGAGATAGGCATCAAACAGCAGTTTGCTTCGGTAGCCTGCCCCCAAGCGAATGGGCAGGCCGAGGTCACTAATAGATCAATTATAAATGGGTTGAAGGCTAGATTGGAGAGAGCTTCAGGAGCTTGGGTAGATGAACTTGATTCGGTGTTGTGGTCATATTGAACGACACCAAGGACTTCAACGGGGGAGACGCCGTTCAGTCTAGTTTATGGTATGGAGTTCGTCATGCCAGTGGAGGTCGGCCTCAACTAAGAGCGGGTTAGCACCTACACTAAAGAAGAGAATTTTGAGCTCCGAAGGGAGGCACTGGACTTGGTGGACGAGTTGCGTGGCCAGGCGGGATTGAGGACGATTGCTTACAAGCAGCGAATGAGGGCGGCCCACGACAAGTCAGTTCGAGCTCGGCGATTCCAAGTAGGGGACCTGGTTTGGCGCCAGGCCGACGCCCTGAAGCATGTTGGGAAGTTGGAGCCAAACAGGGAGGGCCCTTATCGAGAGGGTGTTCGCGGGGGAGCGCCTATGAACTGCGAGATGTCGAGGGGCGGCTACTACCGCGATCATGGAACATATTACATTTGAAGAAATATTATGCGTAGGTGGAGACATGTTATTTTTATTTGACTCCAGTTGTTATTTGGTTATGTTTTAGAAAGACAAGTAATAAAATTAAATTTGAAGTTTTTTCAGCTTAACTTTTTTCTTGTGTGATGTGTCTAAGGGTGATGATCTATTAGTCTCGCCTAAGCTCGCGGAGCTAGACGACTACTTTTGTAGGGCGAAATCCTGGTAGTCTCGCCGAATCTCGCAGAGCTAGATGACGACTTTTGTAGGGCGAAAGCCTGGTAGTCTCGCCTAAGCTCGCGGAGCTAGACGACGACCTCTTTAGGGCGCAAGCCTGTTAGTCTCGCCTAAGCTCGCGGAGCTAGGCGACGACCTTTCTAAAATGAAAGACTGTTAGTCTCACCTAAGCTCACGGAGCTAGGTGACGACCTCTGTGGTTGACAAGGCCGCCGCTTGAAGTTGGGAGTGTGAGTCTTGAAAGACTTAGCAATAATTGTGCTAGATGCAAAAGCTCATTGTCACGATTCTAGGTGTTCGCAAGACTTGTGAATGAAGTTCGTCATGAACGGAGAGGTGTGGTTACTTGCATAGCAATAAGTTATATAAGTACGAACAATTAAAATGAGTAAGTGACAATATGTAAGCAAAACACTAAATGAGTTCACGGTTACATATCCAATAGAAAAGTTCATACGAGGCTAAACGAGTTCATGATTATATGCCAAAATAACAAGTTCGACGCATCTAATCTAAAAAAAAAAAGAAATTGTATGCAAGTCTGAAGAAGTTGCCCTGTGCCCCTCTACTCGAGAATCTTCTCCACCTCACTTCCAGCAACTACAATAGCAGCCTCTAGGGTCGGCTCCCACCAAGGATGGGTCACCGGGAGAGACTGGTCGCCATTCCACCCCGTGGGGTTAGGAAGGCCTATCCTTAGCTTGCCTTCATCCGCGAAGAAGGATTTGAAGCCCTGGGCATGTGCCTTGGCTTGGGTCTGCTCGAGCCCCGCTCGGAAATACTGGAGGCAGTCCTTGACGACCCGCATGAGAAACGTCATGGATTCATGGTAGCGTGCCAATAGCTCATCTCGGTAGCACTGGAGGAAGCGGACCCCGAACTCCGAGGATTTTATGTCTCTTGGGCCTTCTTCTGGGCCTGGGCAATGCGCTCGTCAACTGATATTCGAAGAGACTCCAGCTCGCCCTGGAGCTTCTCCTTCTCGACTTTCTCCTTAGCAAGGTCTTGCTTGAGTGTAGCAAGTTGAGCATTCTTTTTGGCCACCTTGTCCTTCAGTTTCTCCATCTCGTCGGAGTCACCTTCCATGGCCTCGTTAAGGATGGGAGCTAGACCAGCCATGGTCTGTTGAAGGAGGTAAAGGTAGTCGAGCATCAACTTAGTGTTATCAAATTTTAAGGCATAAAGATAAGGTATGAGGGTATACCTGACTAAGGTGGTACACCGTGTCGCCAGCTCGGAGCTCTTTGGTCGGCCACTGGACTGTCTCACCTTTGGGAAAGATGGAGAGAAAGTAGGAGCATGACGCCTCCGTGTCCTTGTTGCCCGCAAATTGCCTCGGTATGGTAAGGGTGCACGACTCGTCACCTGGGAGGAGACCTTGCGTTTTTTAGAAAAGTTCTTGGTCGACGGTTGGCGGTAGGGCTGCCGGGGGGTGTCCTCGAGGCGGGTCGCCTGCTTTGACGGTGGGTCGATGGTCACTAGGACCTCGTCGGCAGCGGAGGTGGCCAGTGGTACCTCGTCGGTGCCAATGGTAGTTTTTGGGACCTCGGTGGTGGCGACGGTCTCCATGAGCTCCTCTGCAAGACAAATAAAAGATACAAACATTAGTAACCAAATTATATGCATATAACTAACATGAAAGAGAGGGTAGGAAATATGACGGCAACCCGGGGCGCCGAGGCCTACCTATGTTATCCACAGGGTCCGCAGCACAGCTGGACAGCTTGAAGTGCCGAAAGAGCTGGTCGTTAGAGGCCAGCTTCGCCACGAGGAGAGGGTGAGCATTCCACTGGTTGATAAGGGTCTTGTATGCGGTGTTTTTCTTTAGGTTCTTGAGTTGTTTAGGTGGCTTGTTTAGCCACACGGATGGGAAATCGAAGGTATCGGGAGTGGGACGTACGAAGAAAAATTTGCTTTTCCACTGGTGAATTTTCGACTTGGGTTGGTGTATGACGACGTTCACCTGGTCTAGAAAGAAGCTAAAACAGTTGGGTGGGGGCAATTGTATGTACTGTTGGGTTTTGGAAGTTTAAGTTCCCAATTTCGGGACAATTCCATTTTCTTGACAAGTGCGACTACTTGGATATCTGAATAGGAGTATATAGGGTTGGAAGGTATGGCCTGAGAATGGGTAGCACCCTTCTTTCCCTTGGTATTGGAGGAGGTTGTCGAGGTCGGAAGGGCTAAGGCGATGGAGGGTGAACCTATGGTTGAAGAATGTGAAGGCGAATGAGAGGTGAAACTAGTGTTGCTCATAGAGGTAGAACTCATGTTATTCGTACAAAAGAAGCGTGGGTTACTAGTACTCGTAAAGGAGAAGCTTGGGTTCCTAGTGGTGGTGGATTTTTCTAAGGTGTACATAGGCGAGATAACAATCAGAATGCATAAGGCAAGCAAGGAGTTCGACATAAAAGGAAGATAAACTGCGAGCATATGGGAATGTGAACTACATAAAAACATAAAGCAAAATGGTGAATGTATATAACAAGATTGAGATGAGGTGGGCGTACCCATGAAGCTTGCCGATGTCGCCATGGTGTGAGAGAGGTAAAGAATCCGGTGCGTGGTCGTCGGGGCGGTGCGAGCTCGTCGAACGAACGTCGGGCGTGGTCGGCTGGCCGTGTAGTCGGCGATCACGTAGTTGGCGGGACGTGTGGTCGGCGATGTTGAGAGCTCGTCGAGGTCTTGATTGTTGGATGCCAAAAATAATTGTGAGATCTTGGTTGTAGAGAGAGAAATTTTGTGTTGAAGAGAGTAAAAGAGAATAATTAAAGTGATGAACGATAGAAGAAGTAGAAGGGTATTTATAGTGGAAGATGGTTGGGTCTTGGATGATCTTGGCCTTTGAATTTGAAAATTAATCAATGGTAGAGAGTGAGACTTGTGGGGAAAGCCAATTGAAAATTCCAAGGAGACATGTGATGGAGGTGGACATGTTATGGGATGACATGTGAAGGTAGGTAAAAAAGGAAGCATGAACATGTGGAATTAGGTAGCTAGGTGCATGATTTAAAAATTAATTGAGAAGAAGCAATAGAGAAGAGCACCATCATGTACAGTAGGATGACACCTCGATAGGGTGTCGTTTTTAGCAGTTCGGCGCCATCACGTGGACAGGTCGCCCTCGCGTGCAGTTTGGCGTCGGCACCTCATCGCCTCGGCATGGTCGGCACACGTCTCGGTGATCATCGTAGCCGGGTGGCCGGCACGTCCTGGTGGTCGGTACGTCCCGGTGGTTGGTACGTCCTGGTGGTCGGCATGTCCTGGTGGTCGGCACATGACCTAGTGGTTGGCGCGTATCCCGGTGGTCGGCACACGTCCTAGTGGTCGGCGTTACGGGCGGTTAGCATCTCGGGTGGTTGTCAATTAGTCATCGCGGCGCAGTCGTCATCTTGGTGTGGTCGTCATGCGCGGTGGGTCGGCATCGCGGTGGTCGACATCGCGAGATGGTCGTCACTTGTGGCAGGTGTTCGACATCGGGGGTTGGTCGTCACCTCGGCAGGTCGTCACCCTGGCATAGTCGTCACTCGTGAGTGATCGCGCGACAGGTCATCGTATGGTAGGTCATCGCGCGTGGGAGGTCGTCACTCGTGGGTGGTCGCGCGGGAGGTCGTCACTCGCAGGTGGTCGCACGGCAGGTCGTCGTGCGCAGGA
>CACSLK010027752.1:22883949-22895217 GCA_902706635.1 Striga hermonthica | reverse complement strand
GGGAGGTCGTCACGCGGGAGGCCGTCGCGAGGTAGGTCATCACGCGCGGGAGGTCGTCACGCGGGAGGTCGTCACCGCGGGAGGTCGTCGCGCGGTAGGACGTCGCGCGGCAGGGCGTCACGCGGCAGGTCTTCATGCACGGTTGGTTGGCACGTGTGCTTAAGAAACTGGTGTATAGTGAGGGTGCGATTATTCGCCATGACATGAATAGTTTCTTTATTTCTACGGCCAAGCTGTAGCAGCTAGTCCAAGAAATGGGGGGGCTAGATGATGTGGTCGTCAATAGCGGTTCATGAAGGACCGGTTGTAATCTGGGTTTTATTACAACCAGCTAGACGGGGTTCGTGGTACCTTTAGAGTAGACGGGTGCTAGGCGGAGCCTAGCTCAGCGTGAGTTAAGCAGAATACTAAGAGTTAGGAGGTAGGCAGAGGTGGTCGCCTAGGCAGCTAGGCACCTCGGTAGGTCGTCACCTAAGCAACTCAACCAAAGGGTCCTGTCGAGGGGACCAGAGCTCAGAGGTAGTCTTGTGAGGAGGTTCACAACCTCAAGGACTCTAAGGATTCAAAATCCTTTGACCTAAATAAGAGATATATGCAAATAAGACTTCTTGTCCTATCATGAGTCCTCAGTCGCCTCAACTATAAAAAGGGTATAGGTTATTTCATTTACACAACAAACACATACGCATTATCTTGTTACTCTGCGTTTTTTCTTTGGACCACCACTGACTTAAGCGCCAGAGTGTTCATGTCGGGACCACCCCAGGTGTTTTACAGTTACCGACGATCAAGGAGACGCAACTCGATTCGCAGAGGAGCGGTCTGGCGGTTCAAGTATTTGTGGTATAACAATGTATATATTCTGTTGTAACATTTTTTTTAACCAAAAAAAATAAAAATTGATCAGCATATCTTGGCACATAAATTATCCTTTCCGAGTCTTTGATATAAGTCAATCAAGTTTTGCGATTTTCACCATAAAAGGGTGTCAATCGGACAATTAGTTTAATACAAAAGTATTAATTAATAAAATGTTCATATATGGGGTGGACTGAAATTGTTTGTTACTTGGATGTCAAGTCCACACTTGGGTCTATTTTGGACCCAAGTACAAATCCAAACACTTATCATTTATTCTCCACTAGTGCAGAATCCGTACGATGCACGGGACTGTATAATTTTTGGAGAATTTTGGAGAATAATATAATATAAGATGACATGTATTAGGATCGAAAGAATTATAATACATAGGAACATTTTATTAAAAAAAAAAAGATTGTTTCGTCACGAAACAATCATATATTATTAAAAACCTCTTTGTACACAACATTATGATTTTGGTTATTAGGTAGATCATCATTATCACAAACTAATATCTCCAACCCTCTTTTATTAGTTACACGTGAAACAGCAACATATAATTGGCCGTGACTAAAAACAGGTTTCTTCAGGAATAGACCAACGTGCGATAAAGACTATCCTTGACTCTTATTTATGGTCATGACATATGAAACCACAAGTGGGAAATGTCGCCATTGGAACTTAAATGGTACCCGTGTATCAGATGGAATGATATTCATCCTAGGACGCGTTCTCTTTTCTGAAAAAAAAAAAGTAGAACANAAAAAAAAAAAAAAAAAAAAAGTAGAACAAAATTTGTGTACATTTACCCATTAGTTGGAACAAATAAAAATAAATATCTAGAATTTAAATAATATGCAATTGTGTATCTAGTTTAAAAGAAATAAAACAATTTATTTCTTAAACGAATATAATATAAAAGCATATTTTTATCTGATTTGATATTAATTAGTTTTATCTATTATGTATTATATAATAATTATTGTTTTTATACATAATATTTACATTTTGTTGCCATTTATTCTAAGCATTTTATTCTTTATGTTGAGCCAACCTTAAAAAATCTAATCAAAACATGTTACATTAATAAAACTTTCGGCCCAGTTAACAAATCAAACTACAAAAATGGTCAACTTGTAATTCAAATGGTCCAGAAAAAATTTTCGGACCAGTTAAAATTTTCGGCCCAGTTAATCAAACGGTCTAAAATGGTCAACTTGTAATTCAACGGACGGATGTGAGTTTGGAGTTCTATAAATACAGTCTCATTTCCAATAAAGTAGGGTTTCTCATTTTTTTCTGCTCGTTCTCTCTCGCCGCCTATACACATTTCTGGAAAAAATTCTCACAAATCCGCCGCCCTCTACAGAAATCCCGTTTTTTTTTTATGATTCATATTTCGTTTTGCCTTAGGATCGAAGCACGGATACTCGCGATTGTTCATAGATACTTGAGTCTGATTTCGAAAAATGAAAGAACAAAAATACATCGGCCTAATATCTGTCGCTTTTTTATTCAAGGTAATTAAATATTTTTTTCATGTTCTTGGTTTGATTGGGCTTTCATATTATGCACGAATCTATTTAATTTTTTTTTTAATTTTGTAAAAGAAAGTAATAAATCTGATATTCTTACTTAGTTTTCAAACCGAAATTGACAGATTCAAGTTCCAAAGTTTTGTTGTAGTTAACAAATTTATATGATTGTCAATTTTTTAAAAGTTTTTATATCAAGATATAATTTATTTATTGTGATTTTACAGGTTTTTTTTTCTTTAACAGATCAATAACAAATTTATTATGATTGTCATGTACGCACTTTGATGTAGTTCCCAAATTTTCCATTAGTGGAGCAAAATGAATAAAGGTATGAGAACTTTTTTTTTTTTTCTGGAACGATAGAGGAGATATATTAATAGCAAAGGAGGAACCAAATGTTCAAATACAAAACAGGCCCAACGGGCTAATAACAAATCCTACAAACTAAAAAACATGGGAGGACACGCATATAAAATGCGGCCTAGATACCAATAATCGAACCAATACAAGAGAAAGATATCGGAGCCACTGCTAAACAAGCCTAGCCTTCAATCAACCTCCACTAGAGCCAAACGAAAAGACAGAAAAAACACAAAAGCAAGAGGAAAAGAACAGAGACCCAATAACCAAAATTCTATCCCTTAATAGCTCTGAATTCTAACCAGGCCGAGTGAGCTTGTTTGATCACTAACTGGACTGGCATCTTCAATTTCTCAAACATTCAAAGGTTTCTTGATTTCCACAACCACCATAAAAGATAAGTTGTGAGTTGGATTCTATCTTCTGCTACAAAGGATGGCTTGATAGTACAAATATGAGACCACCAGTTTCTAAAAAGACAACCTTCAGAGCATACACCATCCCAGATCAATGGACAGAGCTTCCAAAATAGCTTTGCTCTTGGACAATGAAAGAAAGCATGTTCAATAGATTCAGGGGCCTCACCACATAAATGGCACAGAACATCAACCATAATTCCTCTCTTAACAAGATTGGCATTAACAGGAAGAGTACCATTAAGACATTTCCAGAGAAAATGTTTGAGGGTACCTTTGACTTTCAAGCTCCAGGTTCTAGTTCTGGCTTTTCTGAGGATGTGAGAGTTGCTGCTGCAGTTGGGAATATCAAAGTCAAGCATCTTTTGTCTGATCAAAAAATCATAAGTAGAGGAGACTGTAAATTTCCCTTTTTTCTCCAAAGGTATGAGAACTTGTAGCAATACAAAAATGTCATTTCTGCATGTTGTATATTGAACTTTTTTTTTCTTATATTGTATTCAAAACGTTGAAAATCATATTCTAAAAATGTTGAATTTCAATTATTCCGATTGTTATATGATGTCTGGCATTGTAGAACTATATACCGACTAAGTAATATATTTTTCGTAATGTGCGAGGAGGAGTTAAATAGTTCATATACTACAAAGTGATGTAAAACAGTAGGTCACATATTCCAGCAACATTATTCAGGCATGTTCTTACAATTCTGTTCAGTTTGTCATATTTCAGCACATCATTATCATATAATATAGTATAATGTCTTTCTATTTTGTATTAACTCTGATTTTTTTTGTTTTATGTTTGATCTTTGATACATTAATAAGTGGAGAAACATAACTTAAAGGTGAAGATGCTGCCAGCGGAAATTCTTGAAAAGTACACCAAAAAAAAGGAAACAGAAGCACACCAATTTCTTAGTCAATATTTCTCCTCCTTTATACAAATTCATCAGATATTTATCATATATTATACTAATTTGTTATGGTTTATTGGTACTAACCACCTCTACCTTTTAAATTTGAGGTTTTGGAATGCATCAACAGAAGAAAAAGAGAGAACAACCACCAGACAAAGTGAAGAAAAATATCACGACTAACGGGTAAGTTTATTTATTTGATGAATATCTATTATTTTTAAGCTTTAAAACATATTTGTTACAAACATAACAGATTTTTTAATCCTATATTGATATTAATATACTATGTACTTAACTTTTTCTTTTTTTTTTTTATGTTCATGCCTGATTTGTGATGAGACCACATGAGATTGATCTAAAAGGTAACAGAAGCACACCAAACTGTAAAGGAGACAAAGGTAAAAATAAAATATATCATCTTCATTCATTTTTTCTACTCAAATCAATTTTTTTTTAAAAAAAGATAGTAAAACATAGATGTTAAATAAACTATAATTCATATTGCAAAATAAAAGTAAACAAATAAAGCTTATTAGAAGAATTACTTGGATTGGAATTTTCATCCCCTTGCATGTTGGGGAGTGTAGTTTGTCGACTTTTGTTTAAAGTTTCTGTATCTCCCTTCTTATTTGTGTTGCTGCTCTCATTTCTGTTCACATGCTCTGATGGATTCTTGCTTGAAGCTGATTTCTTCTTCATTCGGACTGTTCGTATCTTTCAGTTTGTTGGCTATTGAAAAAAAACTTCGTAAGAATTTTATAAATATGATATGATGAAGAGATTGAAAAAACACAACTAAACTTACAGCGTGCGTGAAGAATATGTATTTAATTGGTCCCCATGACTCGTCCATTGTTCGTGTAATGAGGATGAAAGACTGTTACGTGAAGAGAGATTTTTTGGTTCTTTATTTGAGTATGCGTACGTAGTAATGCCTCCCGATAAGTACTTATAGAATATGTATTTAATATATTATTATTATTATTATTAATATATTAATATATTAAAAGTTGAATGATTTTCGAATTCATATCAAGTTGAAATTCTTTCCGATAATTCGCAAATTACTTTCCAACTATTTGATGTATTATATTGGATAAATGCCAATAAAATCTTGTTATCAGTTGAATGATATTCGAGTTATTAACATTGTGGGATTCTCTCCTATTTTGTAGCAACTTACTTTCCAATTAATTGATGTATTAAATCTGATAAATGCAATTTTCGAATTATGTGCAACGTGGTAGTCTTTCCAATTAATTAGCAACTTACTTTGTACATACTATTTATCAAAATTTTTGTATTGTTTCCAATTAATCGGTTTTTTCTATAAGAATTTATATTATGAGATGTCATCAAATATTTAGTAAATTTTATGCAATTTTGATTAGCCAAAAAACAGGAAAAAAAAATATCTCCAAAATTAAATTAGATTATTTTGTTTAACAAAAAAATAGGAAAGAGAATCATGAAAAATCGCTTGAGATTAACAAATCTATCGTCCAACATATTACCCATGATTTCTGGCGGCAGCTTTGATTAGCAAAAAATCAGGAATTAAAAAACAAATATGGAGCGAAAATAAAAAAAAAACATGCGCATTTGTGGTTTTTCGCGGCAGTTTTTGGCGGGAACCTCAAAAAGGTTATTCTTTTAATATATAGATAGATTTAAAGTTTCTTTTAATAAATGAAACATATTAAATCATTTTTATTGGTTGACATGTATGTTAAACCTAGTATTTTATTTTTTGCATTGAATAGCTTTTGAGTCTTTTTACTTAGATTTGTCCATGTCATTTAGGACTTAAGTCTATTTATACGCCACATATGTAAATTAGACCCAATGCCCTGTGAGTGCTCTAAGAAAGTCATCCGATGGCTCCATAGAATTTCTGACCAATGACATTGCTCTTCAACTCAACAGAATCAGACCCTTTGGCTCGATTTCTTATGCTTTATATGACGACATTTATACCTTGAATCAAATTTAATTCTTGTATTTTTTTTTCTTTTTGATGTAAATGTAGTAATCGGTTAGCCATGTTGGCTCTTGAGGGGGAGCATTGCGTTGACTCACTCAGTGATGTCTTCCTTATTGATCTTTGTTGAAATCAGTTGGTTACTGTAGAAATCGAAGAAGATGAACCAGAAATTTGGGGAGAAAAATATCTCCTATTATGTCTGTTTTCTGATTATCCGTACAAGCATGCAAAATGCTATTTATACACATGCATCACGTCACACATTCAAAACGACGTCGCATAGTGTATTGTTTTGGTTTTAATATGGAAAGAAAAAAACGTAGTAGCATAGCTAACACACTTACAGAGGAAAACATAAAATCGAAAAAAAAAACAAAACAAAAAAAAAGAAAGAAATGAAAAATGTATATATCAACAGCCCCCCCTCAAGTTGGACATGGGAGAATCATGCCCAACTTGAAGAGCAAACTTCGAAACGGCTTGCCCGGCAAGATCTTGGTGAATAAATCCGCCAACTGAGCTCGGGAGGAGATGAACTGTGGAGAAACAAAACCCTCCTTATATTTGTCACGCACATAATGGCAATCAATCTCCAAATGCTTCGCGCGCTCGTGGAAGACGGGGTTGGCAGAAATGTGCAGGGCCGCCTTGTTGTCACACCATAAGACAATAGGATGTGGTACCTGAATGAAGAAGCTGCCCAAAACAAAGGAAATCCACTGCAATTCTGAAACCACCGAGCTCATAGCTCTATATTCTGCCTCAGCCGTGGATTTGGCAACCGTTTGTTGCTTTTTGCTCTTCCAGGAAATGAGGGCTCCTCCTAGTTGGACACAATAGCCAGTAACTGATCTCCTCGTGTCCTTGCATGTTGCCCAGTCAGCATCACAGTAGGCAGTAAGAGAGAAAGAACCACTATAAGGAAAGAGGAGCCCATAGTCAGCTGTTCCCTTCAAGTATTTCATGATGTGTAATGCAGCATCCCAGTGTGAAGAATGAGGTGCAGTAACAAACTGACTTAGTTGCTGCACGGCATAAGTGATATCTGGTCGAGTCAAATTGAGATAAAGCAGCCTGCCCACAACCCTTCTAAATTGCTCAGGATTACACAGAGGTGTCCCATCTTCAAGCTGCAACTTTAAGCCATGAGGTAGAGGAGTAGACATTGAGTGACACTCTAACATGTTCAAATCACCAAGCATATCCAAGATATATTTCCTTTGAGAAAGGATTGTGCCATGCTGTGACTTTGTAATTTCAACCCCCAGAAAATATTTTGCCTTACCAAGGTCTTTAATAGTGAATTCCTTGTCCAAAAAGAGTTTCAGTTTGGCAAGAAGATCCTCATTGTTGCTAGTCAAGAGAACATCATCTACATAAACTAGGATAGCCATGAAGTGATCGCCTTGCTTGATAGTGAAGAGACAGTGATCATGAGGTGATTGCACCATCCCAAATAAAGACAGTTTATTTGTTAACTCCTTGTTCCATTCCCTTGATGCTTGCTTAAGCCCATATAAGCTCTTCAACAGCCTACACACTTGCCCCTTCTTAGCTGTAGCATACCCTTGTGGTGGAACCATGTAGACCTCTTCTAATAAATGCCCATGCAAGAAGGCATTATTCACATCTACTTGGTGCAGACTCCAGCCCTTCATAGTAGATATGGCTATAAAGATCCTCACAGTGACTAACTTAGCCACTGGACTGAAAATATCAAAAAAATCAATTCCTTCCACTTGGTTATATCCTTTAGCTACCAGCCTGGCCTTAAATCTCTCAACACTACCATCTGGTTTCCTTTTAATCTTAAAAACCCATTTTGAACCAATAGCCTTCTTGCCTGCTGGAAGAGTAGTTAGCATCCATGTATGATTCTGCTCCAAGGCATCAAGTTCTGCTTTCATGGCTGCAACCCAAGCTTGGTGTCTACTAGCTTGGCCATAGTGTACAGGTTCTTTCTCAACACTGACATTCCCCATGAATATGGCTAAATCAGCATTGTCACTTGTTTCTTGAGTGTCTGAATCCTCACAGATATAATCTGCATGCCACTTTGGTGGTTGTCTGTTTCTGTGACTTCTCCTTAGCTGTTGCTCAGGTTGCTGCAAAGGTGTTGAGTCAGTTGGTAGGGTTACCTCCTCAGTGTAATCTTCTTCAGGTAATGATTGTGGTAATGAAAATTCTTGTTGTGGCATTGAAATGTCACTTTGAGGTGCACACTCACTGAAGGGAAATATTTCTTGCTTGAAGACCACATCTCTAGCAATGAATATCTCATTTTCTTCCAGATCATAAAGATTGTATCCCTTCTTGCCTGTAATATATCCAAGGAATATGCATTTTCTTCCTCTAGGATCAAGTTTTGACTTGTTGGGCTTTGTGTTTGCTGCATAAGCCAAGCAACCAAAAGGTTGCATCCTGTGATAATCTGGTTCCCTCTTACATAGTCTCTCATATGGTGTTTCCCACCCTAACACTGCAGTGGGGACTCTATTAATGATATATGTTGCTGTCTGTACAGCAAATGGCCAGAAATCCAAGGGTAAGCTTGCTTGATATAACAAAGCTCTTCCTACCTCCAATAGGTGTCTATGCTTTCTCTCCACCACTCCATTTTGCTGTGGAGAGTAAACACATGTGGTTTCATGTAATATTCCTTTCATGTTGAAGAAGCCATGCAATTCTTTCTCAAGAAACTCCTTCCCATTGTCTGTTCTCACCCTTTTGACTTTATAACCAAACTGTGTCTCAGCCATGTTAATGAACCCAATCACCAACTTTCCCACTTGTGACTTGTGCATCATCATAAAGACCCAAGTACCTCTACTAAAATCATCTACTACAGTGAGGAAGTAAGGTGTCTTGGTGAGGGCTTCTTCTCTGCAAGGCCCCCAAATGTCCATGTGTAAAAGCTCTAGGCAGGTTTCTATATGAATGTCACTTGCTGGGAAAGGTAGTCTATGTTGCTTGGCTTTAAAGCATACATCACAAGCATGTAGTGATCTTTCACTCTTCATGTCACACTTGCCTTTTAAAAATTTCAAATGCTTCATGGCATTAAAGGAGGCATGACCCAAGTTTTTATGCAAGGCTTCTACAGAAAGGTTGCAGTTTACCATGTTTTCATTCTCTTGTGTTTTCCTGTCATAGATGTACAAATTTCCCTTCAACCTGCCAATCCCCACAATTTCCCCAGTAACCTCTCTTTTTAAGTTGCACTTTGAGCCTGAAAAGGAGAACTTCATGTGTTCTCTTTCACACAACTGTCTGACTGATAATAGGTTGTACTTAAAAGTTGGTAACAATAACACATCATGAAGTGTTATATTCTCATCAAGCTCCACATCACCTGTACTCTTGACTTCTTTCATGCTCCCATCTGGTAAGCACACAGTGACCCCATTTCTGAGTGTCTTCAGATTCTTCATTTGCCTTTGTTCTTTACAAATATGCCTGCTTGCTCCTGTATCCACTATCCACTCTTTCCCATGATGATCATCTAATATAGACAAGGCATATTGAACATCATTGTCTTTTTCTCCTGTAAAACTCACAAATTGAGCATAATCAACTTTTCTTGTTGAGTTCTTTTTGTCCTTGATATACTTTGTCAGTTCATTCAATTGCTGAATCACTGATTGCAAATCATTTCCCTTTCCAGTATCCTTTGAACCTTCAAGTGCCCTTGGTGTTTCACCATTATGATATACTGCAGCATTGTTCACATAAGATTTTCCTTGTTGTTCCCTGTACTCTTTGTACCATTCTGGAACCCCATGAACTTTGAAACAGGTAGCTATAGTGTGACCATGCATACCACACTTATCACATATAAGTTTAGCTTTCTCTTCCTTGGTCATTCTGTAACCTCTTCCCCTTCCTCCTGTCAAGCCTTGGCCTGTGTAACCTCCCCTTCCTCCTCTATTATTGTTACCAGAACTCCTTCCATATCCATCTACCTTAGCCACCATAGCTGAGTTGTCAATCCTTTCTCCATACTCAATTTGCACAGTTCTTTGTCTCTCAGCTGAGAGAACCATAGAGTAAGCTTTATTTACTGTAGGAAGAGGATCAATAAGCATGATCTGACTTTTCAAATTATCATAGCTGTCATTGAGTCCCATGAGAAACTGAATTAACTTTGTCTCTGAGTCCTGTTGCACCACAAACTTCCTTTTTTCACAGCTGCAAATCTGAAGAGGAGCCACACAGCTGTACTCATCCCAAAGTTTTTTGAGTTTATTAAAGTATTCCATAACAGATTTATTGCCTTGACAGTGGTTAGAAATCTCTCTCTGTATCTTGTATTTTAGAGGACCATTGTTTTCGCCAAAGCGCTGGCAAATATCTTCCCATAATTCCTTTGAAGTATCCGCATAAACGAAGGACTCAGCAATGTCCTTAGACAGAGAATTCAGAATCCAAGACAGAACTGTGCAATCTACTTTCTTCCATACAACATATCCTTCACTATTTTCATCCGGTTTCTCGATTTCACCATTAATGAATCCTAGCTTAGATTTAGCATTCAAAGCTATCATAATCGACCTTTTCCAGGAGAGAAAATTGTTACCAGATAGAGGATGAGAGATTAACAATAATCCAGGATGATCTGAGCTGCTGAGGGCAAAAGGATCCTGCATCGCGTCCAAAATCGAAGATCAGCTATGATTTGCACCGATTATCCAGAAATCAGCTCGAAATGAATCGCCCAAGCTCGTCTGCTCTGATACCATGTAGAAATCAAAGAAGATGAACCAGAAATTTGGGGAGAAAAATATGTCCTATTATGTCTATTTTCTGATTATCCGTACAAGCATGCAAAATGCTATTTATACACATGCATCACGTCACACATTCAAAACGACGTCGGATAGTGTATTGTTTTGGTTTTAATATGGAAAGAAAAAAAGGTAGTAGCGTAGCTAACACGCTTACAGAGGAAAACATAAAATCGGAAAAAAAAACAAAACAAAAAAAAAAGAAATGAAAAATGTATATATCAACAGTTACTCGATTGCACTTGCTTTGAGTTTAATATATTTCTTCTTCGTTTGGAAAAAAAAAAAAGCGTGGTGAACAAGGAAGTAAATACACAATTTTGAAAATGGATAAAGCTATAAGAATGTTTCCCTCATCAATCTTCGTGTAGGTCTTCATCTTCCGAATCTGCGAAAAAAAAAAAAA
>CACSLK010027752.1:22860493-22875387 GCA_902706635.1 Striga hermonthica | reverse complement strand
TCGTACTGATCCTGGCCGACACCGATCCTTACGTTTTTATGAGGTGCCGACCAGGTCATCGTACTGATCTTGGCCGACACCGATCCTTACGTTTTTATGAGGTGCCGACCAAGTCATCATACTGATCCTGGCCGACACCAATCCTTATGTTTTATGAGGTGCCGACCAGGTCATCGTACTAATCCTGGCCGACACCGATCCTTACGTCGCTTCGACTCGATCTATGCCTAAGTCTACAATCTATCGTGAATAATAAGAGAAGATTACATTTTTGCAGCGTGTACTTCATCACAAAACATTACAAGGAGTTACAATAGATCGATCTAGACCTACTGGTAAAACTTCTTCAGGAACGCCGAGTTCCAAGGGTACTGGTGGGGGGTGCCGTCGAGATGCTCAAGACGGTAGGCCTCGTGAGGGAGGACTTCGCGGATTTTGTATGGCCCTTCCCATTTTGGCTTGAGGGGTCCAGGGTCGGGCCCCGTCACCCTTTTGAGCACCAAGTCACCGACCTGATACGAGCGCGGTTTGACCTGAGAGTTGATGTATCTTTCACTCCGTCTCTTGTATGCTGCATTTTTCAGCTCGGCCTGCGTCCTGTGCTCGTCAATCAGGTCCAGGTTGGCTCTCAACGACTCAGAGTTGGACTCTTTCTCGAAGTTGGTTACTCGAAACGTTGGGGCGCCGAGCTCGACTGGTATCATTGCTTCAGACCCATATGCCAGTGAGAATGGCGTTTCGCCGGTTGACGATCTGGCCGTTGTGCGGTAGCCCAGAGTACGCCCGGGAGTTCTTCCGGCCAGGCCCCTTTCGCGGCTTCGATTCGGACCTTGAGCCCTTGTTTGATTATCTTGTTTACTGCCTCGACCTGGCCGTTAGACTGAGTATGGTAAGGTGTCGAGAAGAAGTGTTTGATGTTGTGTTCTTCGCAGAACGTCTCCAGCTTCCTCCCTTCGAATTATTTGCCATTGTCGGTGATGATCGAGTTTGGCACTCCGAATCGACATATGATGAACTTCCATAAGAAATCTATCATCTTTTGTTCTGTTATGGTGGCAATAGGTTCGGATTCCGCCCACTTCGTGAAATAATCCACTGCAACCACCGCGTACTTCACCCCGCCCTTTCCGGTAGGAAGGGGGCCGATCAGGTCGACACCCCACCTGGCGAATGGCCACGGGCTGAGAATCGATTTTAGGGGCTGCGACGGTTGGATGATGTTGGGCGCGAAGGTTTGACATTTTGTACATCTCCGGGCCAGGTCCAGAGCGTCCTTCTTCAGACTCGGCCAGTAGTAGCCTTGTCTAAGGACCTTGTGTGCGAGGGCGTGCCCCCCTGAGTGGTTCCCACATACGCCTTCGTGGATTTCTTTAAGTATGTATTCGGCGCTCCTTCCATCTACGCACTTGAGCAAAGGTGCCGAGTAGCCCCGTTTGAACAGTTCTCTGGCTACGATTGTAAATCGAGCTGCCCGAGTACGAAGCTGCCTGACCTCTTTTGGGTCCGGCGGCAACACACCAGTCTCGAGATACGAACGGATCGGGACCATCCAGCCCGGATCTTGATCTTCCACCCCCTGCTCGGCACTCAGCACGGAAGTGCCGAGCACGGATGGCTGTTCCTTGTGTCCGACCTGGACATACTCGACGCTTTCCACCCCTGCACTTGAGGCGAGACGGGCCAGGGCATCGGCTTGTACGTTCTCTGTCCGAGGGATATGTTCTATTTTGGCCCGGATTTTGGCCAGCTTCTTCTTCACCAACCCCAGGTATGGGACCAATCTTGGTTCCTTTACCTCGAACTCTCCGGATATCTGCTTAACAATCAGCATGGAATCTGAGTATATGATGAGGTCGGTTAGACTCATGGCTTCTGCCAAGGCGAGCCCGGATAGCAATGACTCATATTCGGCTTCGTTGTTGGTTGCCGGGAAGAGATATTGCATCGAATGACAAAAGAGCTTCTTGTGGGGATCCACGAGGACGACTCCTCCGCCTGCTCGTCCGGCAGTGGAGGATCTATCCACGTACATCACCCAAGGCTGTTCGTTCGTCTCTCTGAGTCCTGGCGTGAATTCGGCTATGAAGTCCGACAGTACCTGCCCCTTCATTGCTGTTCGGGGTCGGTAATGGATGTCGTATTGCCCCAGCTCCACTGCCCACTTCACCATCCGGCTTGATGTGTCAGGTCGGTGAAGAATCTGTCTCAGCGGGTAGGCGGTTAGCACGGTTATCGAATATTCGAGGAAATACGGCCTTAATTTTCGCGCGGCGGTTACCAAGGCGAACGCGAGTTTTTTCATCAGCGGGTATCGCAGCTCGGCATCGTGAAGCACTTTGCTAATGTAGTAGACAGGGTGTTGGGAAGATTCGTCCACTCGGATGAGGGCGGCGCTGATTGCCACGTCAGAGACTCCCAAATAAAGGAAAAGCATCTCTCTAGGTCGGGGTTTTTGCATAGTTGGAGCCCGGCACAGGGTTTCTTTGATAGCTTCCAATGCTTGCTGGCACTCCGGAGTCCACTCGAACTTATGATTCTTTTTGATTGCGTCGAAGAACGGTTTATACCGGTCTGTCGATTTCAAGATGAATCGACTGAGGGCAGCAAGCTTACCAGTTAGGCTTTGTACCCCTTTAATTGAGGTCGGCGGTCGGAGATCCTGGACGACCTTGATCTTTTCGGGATTGGCGTCGATGCCGCGTTTGCTGACGATGTATCCCAGGAATTTTCCCGAGCCGACACCAAAAGTACACTTTTTGGGGTTTAACTTCATGTTGTAATCACGTAAAATAGAAAACATTTTATTAAGGTCGTTTACATGGTCGGATGCATACACAGATTTGACTAACATGTCATCTACGTACACTTCCATACTAACACCTATCAAACTAGCAAACATCTTGTTGACTAGGCGCTGGTATGTGGCCCCGGCATTGTTCAACCCGAACAGCATCATGGTGTAATAGTAGAGTCCGCGTGCCGAGTAGAAAGAGGTGTGCTCGGCGTCATCCGGGTGCATCGGGATCTGGTTGTAGCCGGAATATGCGTCCATGAAGCTCATCAGTTCATGCCCCGAGGTGGCGTCCACCATATAATCAATGTGGGGCAAGGGGTAGTTGTCTTTGGGGCACGCTTTATTGAGGTCGTAGAAGTCGATGCAAAGGTGCCATGCCCCGCTGGCCTTCTTTACCAGTACCGGGTTGGCAACCCAGGTTGGGTACCGGACTTCCCGAATATAGTCATTGTCCTTGAGCTTGATCACTTCTTCTTCGAGAGCTTGCTACCGGTCTGGCCCCAGCTTTCTCCTCTTTTGAATGACCGGCCTGGCTGTGGGGTCGACCTTCAACCTATGACAGGCGACCTTCGGGTCAATGCCGACCATGTCTTCGTCGGTCCACGCGAATACGTCCGCGTTTTCTCGAAGAAAACTGGTTAGCTCGGCCTTTAATGGCGCTGGCAGTTTACTGCCGATCCGAAGTTGCTTTTGACAGGGCCTAGTTCATTTACACAACTATTTCATTTACACAACTAAATATCCTCGGGGCGCTGATGATCAAACCGCGGGTTGTTTGAACCAACCAGGTCATTCTCGTGACGATGACAATAATGATGACCAAACCAACACACACAATGATGATTTAGGAGAAGAAGACAAAGAGGTCAATGAGAAGCCAATGTTCGTAATCCAGGTACAATTGTCGAAATCGGAATTGGGTTGACCTGCACACATGTCCAATAATAATCGCACAATTGAGTTGATTGCGCTATTCACATAACATGTCCCATAATAATCGCACAATTGGATTGATTGTGCGATTCGCATAACATATCCCATAATAATCGCACAATTAGGTTGATTGTACGATTCGCATAACATGTCCCATCATAATCGCACAATTGGGTTGATTGTGCGATTCCCATATCATATCTCATAATAGTCGCACAACTGGGTTGATTCGCCTAGTCTTCAACCACATAATTAACGAATTGTATATCCAAATCGAAAGCTGCATAATTTACGGCTATCCGCCACTTTTTTCGCATATCCATATAGACCGCATTGATTGATTGTCTGCACCGCATATCCAAATCGAAAGTACTTCGCATATTATTCGCATACGTTATGCACCGTTGATTGATTGTCTGCATAGCATATCCAAATAGAAAATGCTTCGCATACTGTTCGCATAAGTTATGCACCGCATTGATTGATTGTCTGCTTTTACACGTAAAAAACTATGACAATTTGCATGCTTCCTCATTTAGTTGTCGAGTTGATGTATATCTACCTAGCCTTAAATGCTATCTGTATTTATTAACCTTTCATTCTCTTTGTTGAAGAGGCGACCTTTCACTTTTCAAAACCCTATCTTTCGATCGCTGCCAAAAAAAAAAGAGACCAAGGAGGTGCACGTTTGCGAAAAAAAAAATGGAAAGGATTTTACCCTATGAAAAGATCGCGATCCGCTTCCGTGGCATGGACTGGATAGAGGAGGAGGAACGTATTTGCTACCAAGTGTTTTTCAAATGTTGTCGTCAGAAGGCAGACATGCACAAAGGCCATGTGTTTAATTCCTTGTGTGTAGAAATTTCAATAGTCCTAAACCAATGCCTGAGTTATGCATTTAAGAGGGAGTTTACTATTTCCCAAGTCTGGCGAAAGATTCAGCGGCTCAAAAATTATTTTGATGAATTTACTGCTTCCTGAGGATTCCAGGCGTCCTCTTGTGTCGTGATACAGACTTTGTCAGGGTTAACCACATGTACTGGGTGTATGTGGGGGAGGAGGTAAATTGCATTTGATTTTATTATTTTAGTTTGTTCAAGCATGCATTTTTGTGATGCGGCCATAATAACCTAAAAAGATTTAAATTTATCACACAGGAGACCGACACTCAGACATTTTTCCGTTCGGAAGGATTCCCTTGGTATGGTGAGTGTTACGAGGTTTTTACCGAGCACAACGCAACGCCGATAGACTTGGAGGGCGGGCCTGGTGCTTCGGTTGACGACCCAATCTAGGAGGAAGAAATAGACGATGGAGGTGATGATCGGATCCATCAGCCACCACCAAACGTGGAAGTAATCGATCTCAACCCTTAGAATCCACTGGACATGTAATCAAAAGTTGTTTGGCTTATTTTGTTGGACTGACTGGAGTAATAATAAATATTTTTTTTCTTCTGTCAAGTATGTGTTTGTTTAATCATGATTCATATGTCAAAACAAAACAATATGTTGCATGGACAATTAAACTATTAATGTGCGCCAACAGAGTTTTCCCAGCAAAATCAGCGACAATATTCGAAGGGAAAATATTATTGAAAGGAAATTCGCAGAACTGCGAACAAAGTGCGATAAATCGCATTGTTTTCGCATAACGTAATGAAAAAAATAAATAAAAATAATTTATATTTTTTAATCGCATATCCAGGCCAGATCAACCGCATCATCATTTAGGATATGCGAACAACTGTCGCGTAATTAGATTATCGCATATCCAAACTGCATCATTTATGAGTATGCGACTATGCGGCATATGTTCGCATAATTTACGATTCGCATGTCCAAATCTATTATGCGTAATGTTTTTGCATATTTACGAATCGCATATCCATATAAAACTCGCATAAATGTATCAATATGCGAACACATTTCGAATAGTGTTACACACCGTTTTTTTTCACCTAATAGTTTTTTTCAATTTATTAATTTAGTCAAAGAACAAGAATTTTCCAAAAAGTAATTATTATAATTAATTATGCACCAATTCTGCGAATAATATGCAACGTAGTCTTAAATTTATATTTAATTCACAGACAAAGAACTTTCAAAAAAATAAATATTATAATTAATTATGCACCAATTCAACGAATAATATGCGACGTAGTCTTAAATTTATATTTAATTTACAGACAAAGAACTTTTCAAAAAATAAATATTATAATTAATTATGCACCAATTCTGCGAATAATATGTGACGTATGTATGTCGCAATTTTAAATCGACTCAACTACTTTACATCAACTAATTTTTTATAAAATAAATTATGCACCAATTCGGCGAATCATATGCGACGTATGTATGTCGCAATTTTACATCGACTTGACTACTACTTTACCCCCTACTATGTTCTCACTGTGAATTACACTTGAAGAGGTCAAATTCATCACTATTTCCTCATATTCGTCGTTATCCGATGGCTCACTGTCTTTATGGCCTTTTCTAGCCTTTGCCGGCTGAGGATGAGCGACAGAATTGGGCTGAGGAGTCTGGGGTCTTTGCAGAGGAGGTACGAGATCTTTTCGCCATTGTTTGTGGAAAGTATACTTTTAGAGTTAATGGCGCTAAACTAGTGTTAGAAGGGATAGGTCTGTGAGTTGAATGAAATCGCCATCCCTTGTTTGACTTTCAATCTCCGTTTTCACATCTGTCTGCGAGTGAATTTTGTACACCAGTTGAAGAAAATAGAAAACGGAATTTATATCAATGGGGTATGCGAATTGCCGCATATTGCTCGCATACTACCCCCTTTCGCCCTTCTACTCGAAAGTTTATTTTTTATTTATTTCATGTTTCAGTTACGAGGGGGTATGTGAATTGCCGCATATTGCTCGCATACTACCCCCTTTCGCTCTTCTACTCGAAAGTTTATTTTATATTTATTTCATCTTTCAGTTATGCAAGGAGGTATGCGAATTGCCACATATTGCTCGCATACTACCCCCTTTCACACTTCTACTCGAAAGTTTTTTTATTATTTCTTTCATCTTTGAGTTATGCGAAGGGTTATGTGAATTGCCGCATATTGCTCGCATACTACCCCCTTTCGCACTTCTACTCGAAAGTTTATTTTTTATTTCTTTCATCTTTCAGTCATGGGAAGGGTTATGCGAATTGCCGCATATTGCTCGCATACTACCCCCTTTCGCACTTCTACTCGAAAGTTTATTTTTTATTTATTTCATCTTCCAGTTATGCGAGGGGGTATGCGAATTACCGCATATTGCTCGCATACCCCCTTCGCACTTCTACTCGAAAGTTTATTTTTTTATTTCTTTCATCTTTCATTGTTTAATTTAGTTTAATTTTTTCTTTCAGGTATGAGAATATATTCTCATACATACATACATACATACATACATACATACATACATACATACATACATACATACATACATACATACATATATACATACATACAACAAACAACAAAATGCAACAAACAACAGACATATAATTAATAAAATGCAAAAAAAAAAAAAATCTATTACATCAGTCATTAATATTGTGGGGCGGTAGTTGTGTCTCCATCTGTACTAAACTCAAAAATTTCCATAGCCAATTTGCGCATCATTTGCTCAGCCAACTGCTTGTTAGACTTGGCTCTGGGAACCGTCCCCATTATCAATGCTCTTACTATCTCCACAACGCATACACCACAAGAAATCCTGTCATGTTGCAAGGTAGTATTTTTGGCCCCATGAATTTCAATTCGAACTCTTCTCTCACTCCATCTACTCCCGCATACGTGGCAATCAGTGGAATTCCTTTTAGATGTTTTGGAGTGCTTTGACGCGTCTTTCGCGAATGTGCTCATTCTTTTTTTGATACGTATGCCGTAGGGGGTCAAACACACGTATCGTCCTCTCGCGTAAAAAGATCTGGACAATTACGTAGTGCTGGGACAAATTCACAACTCCAATAATCTGTTGCATTGATTTGTGAGAAATTCACTAATTTTTTAGGAAAAATTGCAATATTAATTGATTCAGAATCATTGAAAACTTACAGATTAAATCCCCCTCCAAGGACACGGATTCCCCCAACCGCTGACCCCCTCATTCGTAATGCGAATCAAAGATTGGAAGGTCTCCGAGGCCGGGTCCCGTTCCCCCTTATCGATCTCCTTCTCTAATTCCTCCAGCATCAATTATATAAAATACATCAAAATAATAAATAATTATGTTATTAATATAATTATTAATAAAAATGAAATGACAAGGAAAAGAGAAAGGATTAAAATAATCTCACAAAAAATGTAGTCGGCACGATGGTATAATTGCCCAACATCTCCACCGGTGGCTGCGACTTCAAGAAGTGTGGATTGCTTTGCATGATCCCCAAGTATGCATTCACGTGCTGTTTTATAAAATCAAACCAAATATCATCCATCAATTCATTTTTATACGTTAAGATATTGCAAGACAAATATATACATACCTCGTCCGACATCATTTCATCCGGATTAACCAACAGCTGAAACCAGTCCCTGCCCACCTCATATAAAACGTCGACATTCCTCCTATTAAATAATATAAAAAAAGTTATTTTTTAAATATAAACAATAAATGATCTTTTGGATGTACTTACATTTCTTTGTCTTCGGATGCGATGAACCGATCAAACGCGCGCTCCTTTCTGGCATACCGTCTGTAGTCCTCGGGTAGATATAAACTTACAATAGCGCGTCCTGGTCGTCTTTGTCAATCAACTTTAATCTCCAAAGACAAGGACTGCAGAGAAGGATCAATGGGCTCGACGGCTGTCTTGGGGAGGGGATTGGGGACGAGAGGTGTCTCGGAGGGGGAAAGCTATTTTTCAGGGGAGCAAGAGCGGGAGGGAGAACGCTGTGTCTTATTAGGGGATGGGGTGGGGGAGCGCTGTCTCTCATGGGAGGGGGTGGGGGAACGCTATGTCACAGGGGAGCGGGAGGGGGAAAGCTGGTTTTTAGGGGAGCGGGAGGGAGAACACTGTGTCTTATTAGGGTCTTATTAGGGGAGGGGGTGGGGGAACGCTGTCTCTCATGGGAGGGGGTGGAGGAATGCTGTCTCTCATGAGAGGGGGTGGGGGAACGCTGTCTCGTCGAGTTGACGGTCGGCTCGGACTGAGGAGGAGGCTGTCTCAGATGGGGGTGCGAAAGATTGGCCAACTCCTGTCGAATAAAAGTCGGCACCTCCCGTAGAATGATTGCCGACACCTCAGAGGATATTCTGGCTATAACATTAGCCATTTCAGCCCGTACACACGCGCGAATATCCTCAATAAAGGCCGACCCATCTGTTGGCCTCACCTCCTCCCGGTGCATCGGACTATCTTCACCCTCAATCCGTGCCCGCTTCCTCGGGTGCAGAACCAACGTGGACGGCGGTGCCGAGTCTTGTAGACGGTGACTGGCCGGGTTAAGCCGTCGCAAAAATCTAGGCCCCTGAACAACATCCAAATTCGAGAGGTCCAACACGACACTCTCCTTCTCATACGGCTCCAGCCTCTCATGCACCTCCAACTAAATTTAAAAAAATAGAACCTAAAATTAAAGAAATCATCAGAAATCGTTAAGACTTAAAAAATAATTTCGAATATCACTTGCTAACGATTCCAATAACAATAAAAAATATTTAGGATCAAATAATACCTGTTGGTCAAAAAATGTATTTGGAAGTGTGACCTTATTCAGTTCCCAATGAACCAGCCGTGGTGGACGTCTCACCGAGGTACATGCTCCACATGCACGACCTAATGCAGGGATTGCATCGTAGCACCATACTAGAAACGCACAGTGAAATTCGTAGATATGATATTTTATTTTATTGTACTAGGCCATCTTCAAGTAGTCGAGCAGGTACTGAAACGAGTAACTCCCCCATGGGAATTTCTCCCACATCTGGTCTTCTCCTCAAGCAAAGCCCACCAGCAGGTATCAATATACCGAGCCTTCTTGTCGTCATGAGGAATTATAAAGTACATGAGCATTAGCATCTTCGCCACTCTCACTATCACATCCCGAGAGTGACGGAACTGCCTCGCCTTGAAGTCATCACGCAACTGCTGCATAGTGACCCGCTTGCCTTTATATTTCTCATAGAAAATCGACGATGGAGGAGGAGGAGGCGCTGAGTTCGGGTCAAACGCAGATGATCCAAAATAAAGCCCGGTCACCACAGCATACTCATGGGGAGAGAATCAGGTTAAATGGTTACCAATACGGAACCACATCTCGTTCAGGTTCTGACCGACACGAGTCACCTCGCGCAAAAGAACCCCATGCATTGACTTTGCAGAGACATTAGCCTTATCATCAAACTGGAGAAACGGACCAAACACCGAGCCCTGGAAAGCAGTTAAGGCCCCTTCAATGAGGCCCAAGTCGTTCTTGATATTAGAACATATCCACTGCCGGCTGTAAATATTGATCTTCAGCCCTCATAATTACCGATCGATTTCGGTCTCTTGTACGACAACAAATCCTAAACAATCGCATTGTTGTTGTTGTTGTTGTTGTTAATTATTCAAATCAAATTACTTATACATTATCAAATAAAAACAATTATTTCTCAACTATTAAAGCAGATGAAATTAAATAACTTAAATTAAATAATTGCAACAAATGGAAGTTACCTCTCCAATTGAGATGGCCTCCGAACCCGTGCCTTCAGTCGCTGAGTCGCGGCTCGCCATACCCGTTACGGCAGCCGTTGAGTCATCAGCGGCAGTAGCCGCTGTTAGGGCACCCGCTTGGCCGGCCGCCACGAGAAAAACTTGATACGTGAAATCTTCAGAATCTCTTGAGAAGGCCATGACGTCGTTCTCGTTCATCATTTTTGGTTCTTTTTTTTCTTTTAATTTCTAACAGTTCTTTTGCTTCTAACTATGCGAATTAATGTCGCAAGAAGGAAGATGGAATTTCAAATTTTTCGCCCCTTTCTTTTTTATTTTCTTCTCCTGAGAGGTGCAACTGCTATAGTAGCGTATATGCGACGTTTTGATTTCTTTTTTTCTTTTTGTTTTAAATAATAAACTATACGACAAAATATGCGAAAAAATAGCTGTCGAGTAATATTTGCGTAACAAGCGCCATTCGATGCATTTTTAATAAACAAAATAATTTAATGGTTTAGTTTCCGTATCTCTTTCGCAGTTTAATACCCTGCGGTAGACCTGCGAATAAATGCATATCCGTCGTGAGACGGTCGCATAAAGAATCGCATTTATCAGACCATCGAACACAAAATATTTTAAATAATTGTTTAATAATAATTGTTTTACACAAAAAGTGGGTATGCGAATATCCTGTGGTTGAACTGCGAATGAATTATGCGACGTTTATTTGTCGCAATTATGTGTGTAGCAGAATAAAAAAATCCAAAAACAATTTTTGTTTAAATAAATTCTTCGATTTTACTACGAATGTTGTGCGGTTTGTATGCAGAATTGTTTCGACTAATTGTCGCAGGTTCATTACCCTAAACTGTTGAGTTTTCCAAAAGTTAAATTCTACGAAAAAAAACTTATTATGCACTAACTACGCGAATAATATGCGACATTTGTATTTCGCAGAATAGAAAATTTCAAAAACATTTTTTTTTTTAAAAAAATTATTCCTCGATTATACTAATAGTGTTATGTGTTTGTTGTGCATAATATTTTCGACTAATAGTCTCAAGTTCATTTCACCTAAACACGAATTTTCAAACAATTAAATTCTAAAAAAAAAAAAATTATTTTGCAACAACTAGGCGAATAATACGCGACGTTTGTATTTCGCAGAATAGAAAATTTCCAAAAAGAAATTAAAAAAATTATTCTTCATTTATACTATACGAGTGTTTCGCAATGTTGTGTCGCAGAATAGAAAATTTCCAAAAATATTTTTTTTTTTCTAATTATGCACCAACTAGGCGAATAATATGCGACATTTGTATTTCGCAGAATAAAAGATCGAACAGAAATCCCTATACTACTGCTTTTACAGTCGCTTCAACCCCAACCGATTACAAAGTTAAAAAAAAAAAAACCGAAGGACCAGCCTAACAAAAGCTAGGACGAGGGAGTCGACGAGCTACCACAACAGTCAGACTCCAGAAAGAGGAGTTGTAGGTGGAGCTTGTTTGTGGAGTTCCAGGTAGAACTCCAGCATGAGATCGGCACCGACCACCACGCTCTGTACCGATGGGCTCTGACGGGTTCCGGGAAGAGATCCCCGTCGACCAAACACCTTCCTCTGTCAGGAAAACTTGACCGACCACAACCTCGAGAGGTTGAGGCCAGCAATGCCTCTGACAGAGGGCCGGGCCGTTACGGCCCGGCCGTCGACGCGCGTTGTTCCGACCTTCAACCTTCTCACAGTTGATCCGGCAATACCCGGGCCTGGAGATTTGATCTTCATCGTCGCTGTCTCGGCATATATGTTTTCTGCGGGGGCCACGTCAATAAAGTTGGATAGCGGAATTTTCGCTCGTTGAATTTTTTCCTCCGACGAATTTGGAAGGTTAAGAGTTCTCAATTCAGACACAGTAATCTTAAAGAATTGCCTCACGGGTCGAAATTTTTTTTTTTTGTAATTCTGGTTTATCTCCGGCGAACTGCTTCTCATATACAAGAAAAGGAAAAAACGGAGGGCCATTAACAAAGAGTTCTGGGGGACGGATGGGTAGAAAGAGAAGTGGCATGATATGGATCAAAGAGTACACGCTTTATGTAGACAGATGAAACGATTCACGTGCACGCTTTTACTGTCCAGGCGTTTCAAAAAGCGGATAAGACGCCTCGAAATCGGCCGTAACGTTCCAACTGCCAGCGGTTTCTAAACCATTCAAAAATATAAATTTTAAAAGTATTATGCCGTTCCAACTGTCAGCGGTTTCAAAAAATAAATTTTATTAAAATTATTTTGCACCAACTCTGCGAATAATATATGTTGCAGTTGTGTCGCAGAATAATTTTTTCGACTGATAGTTGTATGTATGTGGCATTTCTCATACCTGAAAGAAAAAATAAAACTAAAATTAAACGATGAAAGATGAAATAAACTTTCGAGTAGAAGCGCGAAGAGAGTATGCGAACAATATACGGTAATTCTCATACCCCATCGCATAACTGAAATAACTGAAAGATGAAAGAAATAAAAAATAAACTTTCGAGTAGAAGTGCGAAGGTGGTATGCGAGCAATATGCGGCAATTCGCATACCCCATCCCATAACTGAAATAACTGAAAGATGAAAGAAATAAAAAATAAATAAAAAATACACTTTCGAGTAGAAGTGCGAAGGGTGTAGCAATATGCGACAATTCGCATACCCTCTCGCATAATTGAAAGATGAAAGAAATACGAACAAAACCTTATTATGGACCAATTCTGCGAATAATATGCGACATTGGTATGTCGCAGAATAATTTTTTCGACTATCAAAAATAATTATTTAATGGGCGACGGAATGCGATTGACCGAATTGTATATCGAATCTCCGCATATTCGTCGCAGACCAATCGCATACTTTAACTCATAATTTTCTCGCCCATGCTCATACCGGTTGTCTATCCATCGTATAGTTTTTCGCATATCTCTTCGTACTTTTTGGGGTAAAAAACTTAACTTTTTATTGGGCGGTGTGAGAAACTTAGCAGAACTTCAAAATGGGGTGAAAATAGTTATTTTCTCTTCTGGATACTTCAAGACAGGTATTTTCTCTATAAAAGGAATTGACGTAACCCCAAACCCTAACTTTTACACTCTCTATTCATTTTTTATTTTTCTGCTGCTCTTCCTCCTCCTCCACCAGAGCACTTCCATCTCTTTTGAATATTGACTTGAGCGTCGGAGGCTCTACGCGAGAAACACTTTCGGCGTTGAGTTTTTGCAGGTGTTTGAGACGATTCAGAGGCTGTTCGAACATATCGGAGCTCATTTCAACTGGTTCACTCCAGATCTAGGAGGAAACCGTCAAATGGAATTTCCCCATTTATTAATTATTACAAAACTTAAATTGTTTTTGGATTAGTTTTTTATTTTTTATTTATGTAATTTTTTTTTTGGGGTCTTACTATCTGTTTTTCGCCTTCCCTGCCGGCCGGTTTGGGATATGCCGCATACTGGTGGCCACCCAACTTGTTTTTAGCCCCATATTCTATTCACTAGCCAGCTCAGCACCACCGTCGGCCTCCGCCGCGCCGCCTGCATCATACTACCTCCTAATTGGCAGCCAGAACTAATATATTCTCGTTTGGTGCAATTTTATTTCAAACAATCGATTTCCGAAAACCCTATTTTCCGCCAGATTCAAATTAACAAACACGCAATTGGGTGGCTGATCTTCAAAGCGTACGGCGTCGTGTAGCTTCAGGTAAAAACCTGAATCATGATTTCATCTTTTTTGTAAGATATTTGACTTGGTAACAGTGGCTGGATTGAATATATGGCCGTGCTGGCCTTACAAAAAGTTGGCGACAGTAAGCTTGGTGATAGTGGGTTTTCCTTTTAAAATGTTTTTCCTTGTTATTGTAGCTCTTGAATTATGAGCCACTATCACTAGCATCTCCACCACCATTTGTCTCACAAAAAGATAAAAACAGTAGCAGCTCATTTTTTTGTGCGCTCGTGTGTGTGTGAGAGAGAGAGAGAGAGAGAGTGAGAGAGGAAGAACGAGATTATTTTTTCTCTTTATGTGTTCTATATGTCTCACTTGGAAAGAAAAAGTTTGAATCTGTATGTAGCGAGGGCAATGAGCATTATGGATTATGCGTATATGCTGCCTTTTTTTTTTCACAAATTTTAGTGAAAGAATAGTTTCTATCATCTATGTCAGTCCATTATCTATTTTCCCTGGTCAGCAATGGTGGTTGGTTTTTGGTGGGGTAATTTGAATGACCAATGAGCTAAATGATGGATTCTTCTGATTTTGACACCAATGCACGAATATTTTCCTCACAATTTTCGTCTGTCACCCTAGGGATAATTTATGCGGCGACGATTAACCGTATTCTACGCATAAACCAAAATTTTCTCCTAATCAATAATCGTTTTCATGATATAGCATGCGTGGTGTTTCCTCATGTGCCCTTACACCCATAATACATCAATTAGCACTAGCTCAAACATTGAACTTAAAAAAAAAAA
>CACSLK010027752.1:22827735-22847238 GCA_902706635.1 Striga hermonthica | reverse complement strand
AAAAAAAAAAATAAATTTGAAGTCAAACGAAATCTACCCTAAACAAATTGAAGAGAGAGAGTTAAAGGTCCGCTGAAGAAATGGTTATATGTCCATGATATTGATGTGAGGAAAAGAATATGTCATCGGATTATGAGCAGGACGATGATTTTTTTTTTTTTCTGGGATCTTTTGAATGCCGGAATAGCTTTTGTGCAAGGTTACAATGAGAAAATATGGCGAAAAAGGGTAAATGGGGAAGGTAACATGCTTTTATAGGAGGACAACAAGACCGTTGAAAGCAACGTTTCGTGAATCAACGGTCCTCATTGATAAAAGAGGATAGGGACAATTAGAGTAGTTAGCTCGGGTTAACCGGTCCAGGATTGCTTTAGCACGGTAGCAGTGCCTGATTTCATCAAGAAGTTTGGTATAGAAGCTCGAGCTACGGTCAGCTCTGGTTGATTTCGTCTGAGAGCTCGGCTAGACAAGAGGACTGCCATGACCTATAGGTCAGGTCATTAGAGGTCATGAAACAAACTAGTGTAGTATATAGCAGAGGTGGCTAAATTAGTTTTTTGGTCCCATAAGTGACACTTATTTTGGTTTTAGTCCCGAGAAATTTGACTTTTTTGGAAATCGTCCTGTAAGTGAAAAAAATAGTTTTTTTTTGTCCCATGACCGCCTACAGCAGGTCAGTGCTACCGGATTGTCCTACATGTAAATTAACCCTTCTACGTGTAAAATATCCCACCTATGTGGATATTAAGCATCGTACGTGTAATTTGTTTTTTTTTTAAACAAAAAGAAAAATGCAAGATTAAAATAATAAGAAACAGAACGGTTGATCGACTTCATTTTGCCGCAAATTATAACGAATTAGGGCATTGAAAGGGAAAAGGGAAATACTAGATTCAACTCCATCGAGAAAATCAACACACATCGGCGAGCTTGTAAAGGGATGTCGTCTTCCGTTGGAACCTCAGGATTTGTGCTTTGCCATTGCGGGAAGAGAGCTCAAGTGCGGACGTCATGGACTCAAGAAAACCCTGGGAGGCGATTCAATGTCTGCAAAGATTGGAATGAAGATTATTCTATTCAATTTACAAATTAAGTTTCATTACTTCAATTCATTCCAATACTGAAACCCTAATTTACATACGTTTTTGTTTATGAAATCAGAGGGGTGGTTGTTCTTTCTTTGCCTGGGCTGATCCACCGATTCCCAATCGAGCTTCTGAGATTATAACAAGGCTTCATACTGAAAATGAGATACTATGAAATCCTTGGAGAAAGAAAGATACTGGTTGAAGCTTTACTTGAAGATTTCATGGTGTCTTTTCTTCATTTTTTTTATCTGTATGCTAGTTTAGGTTTAGTTCCTCTTTATTTCATGGTGTTTAGCTTATGTTTGGTTTAGTAACATTCCTCTTTTCTTGATGTCATGGTGAAAGGTGTATGATTTATGGTGACCTATTTTGTATGTTTAAACATGATATGTATGTTTATTCCTGGGAAAATAATGGTGAGCAACCTGAGCTATACGTGATTTTGGGATTTGACAACCTAAAGTATTTTTTTTTTTGGTAAAATGCAACCTGAACTACATACACAATCACTATTTGCACCCTCGACCACATCTTGACCATACACGTGGCCTTTTCTGCTATTGATTGGACGGTCAAAATGTGGTCGAGGGTGCAAATAGTGATTGTGTATGTAGTTCAGGTTGCATTTTACCAAACAAAATACTTTAGGTTGCAAATCCCAAAATCACGTATAGTTCACGTTGCTCACAATTATTTTCCCGTTTATTCCTCTTTTCTTTATGTTTTGTGTTTCGTGCTTTTTTCTTGTGATAAATTAAGCATGCCTAATTTTGTTGCAAGTTATTCTGGAAAATATGTCAGACAAATACAAGAAACAACGAAGATTAACAAGGACAACCTTGTCCAACTTAAAAACACAAACCTGTTCACCATATTCAAAGACATGCATACCCATACATTAACATTAACTTTAACATTAACAAACATGTTCACCACAAGAATACAACCATATTTGCCAACTTCAAAACCATACATCCCTAGCCAACTTCAAAATCAAAACCATACATCCCCAACCAACTTCAAAACAACCAAATATTGTTCTAAACCAAAATCCATACAGAATTTGGCAAACAACCAAAATCCATACATATCCAGTCATATGTTCTAAACCGAATATCAAAACCAAAACAGAAATATTGGTCAAAACACATCAATGTTTCCCCAAAATATAGTTCACAGTTCACAGTCTTACACAAAAAATTAGATATTTTTTTCTATTTTTTTCCCCTGTCCAAATTTGCAGGTTCTTTCATCTTATCTAGTGTGGCATGCAACTGACTTAAGGTCACAAATTTACGCCCCCCCTTCCACAGGTCCATATGACCTTGTTTTTTGGGCTTGTAGTTGATGCCACATTGATGGAGGTTGTTGAAGTGGACTTTTAGCAGATGATCCCACATTGTTAACCTGAAATATTATCATTATGAAACAAAATGTTAGAATTCAGTAAATGGAGTAATTGTACTAAAGAAATATTACATATTTCACCTGAGAGGTCTGAGTAGGTTCAAGTTGTGTGACTTGACTGCAGAAATTTGGTTGACTATCATCAACATTTGTAGGAACTTCATTGCCACCCTCATGAGGACTCTGAACAACCTCTGTTGGGACTTCATTTCCACCTTCACATTGACTATGAACCCCCTATGTTGGGACTTCATTGCCATCCTCACATTGAGTATCAACAACCTCTGTTGGCAATCCACTGCCACTCTCACTTTGAGCCTGAGGATAATACTTTATGTTGTGGCCTTTTGCACCACATTTATCACAAGTTGTAGCACCATACTGTCTTCTTATCTTGTATGGATTATGTTTGTTTGGCTTTATTTTTTTTCTTTTTTTTCTTATTCCTCACATCATCAACTTCTGGCCTTCTTAATGTTGAAGGTCTCCCAGGATTTCTCCCTTCTACAGGGGGTTCACGGGGAATGAATTCTGAAATTGGCCATTGATCCCTTCCATTAATAGGCTTCAAGATGTGTTCATACACTTTGTGGTGAGTCTCAACAAAATAACAACTGTCAACAAATGTATCAATGTCCAGACCTCCACAGTGAATTGCTAAAAGTGCATGAACACATGGGATTCCTGTAAGATCCCATTTTCTGCAACCACATGATCTGTTACTCAAGTCCACTGTGAACTGACTTCCATCACTACATGAAATTTGATAATGGACATCACTAGCCTTCAGGGGAATGCAATCAGGCACCTTGGACAAATTTTTCTGAATAATTTCTTTTATCCTAGGACATACAACTTTCTTTCTCAACCTTCTAGCAGCCCTCTATGAATTTTCTCTTCTCTTCTCCATGATGTACTTGTGAATCCATTCAAGCATGGTTAAAATTGGTTTCTCTCTTGCCTCCAAAATATTACTGTTAAATGTTTCACAAGAATTATTGAGGAGCATATCTGTCTTTGGCATGGTAGAAAAGTGTGATCTGCTCCATTGTGAAGGAGGTTTTTCCATTAACCACTGATGGGCATCTGGGTCCAATTCTTCTAATGCAGCCATTTCCCTTTGAAAGTCATTCACAGTTGCAGCTTTGGCAGCCCTCCACACAGCCACTTTATAAGCATGTCCATTGAATCCAGCAGTCTTATGTTATTGTGTATATGCTTAAGACAAAACTGTGTTCAGCATTAGGAAAGACCTCATTACAAGCTTGGATAAGACCTTTTTGCTTGTCAGACATAATAGTCCACTCATAGTCATTCTGAATTTCTAAATCACTCTTCAACAATCTAAAAAACAAACCCTAAGTTTCCCCTGTCTCTGAATGAACAACATCATAACAAATTGGATATAGGTTGTTATTGGGGTCAAGACCGACAACAGTCAGCAATATTCCTTTGTGTGGACCTTTCAGATGACACCCATCAATCCCAAGTAGTTTTCTAAAACCAGCCAAGAAGCCCATTTTCAGAGCTGAGAAGCAAATGTACATCATGTAAAATGTGTTGCTTGATTGATCAACACCAATTACCACTGTGGAGCCTAGGTTGGACCTCCTCAGTTCATTGGAAAATGACCAAAGATACTTGTACTGATCATTGTAGCTTCCTTCTAGCTATTGCATGGCCAATTTCTTAGCCCTCCAAGCTTGGTAAAGAGAGATATTGACTCTGAGACAGTGGACACAATCTACTTTAAACCCTGTAGACTTTCTGTTTGGATCAGCTACAAACCGGTGAAGGTAATTCCCAGCTAGACAAGATAACTTCAAAATCTTGACATTCATAGTAGTAGGGCAGGTGTGAGTTGGGAAATACTCCCTAAGTTTGAAGGTATTTGCACCTTTCATCTTGACTACATGTAACTTCCATTGACATTCATGGTCAACACATTTGGCATGAACTCTTCTCAAATCATTTTTCATGATTTTCACATTTCTTTTTTGCATAATGGCATCAGATTGCACTGCCAGTCTGATCTCTTGCTTGTTCCTAAAAATCATCCCTAATTTAGTGTTGGGGCATATTGTTGTGCTGTGTTGAAGACAGGAGCAGATCCTCCAATTGAATCATCTAAGTCCCTTGCACGCCGGTAGTCATCTTCACTGACAATCACATCTAGATCTCCCAGTTCATCATTCTCTGAATCTGTTACATATGTCTGGGTCCCAGTTCCTATCCATTCAGCTTCAGGATCAACATTTGAAAAGAAAATATGATCATCATGCTCACCATCTGAAGCATTTGAAAAGAAAATATGATCATCATGCTCACCCTCTGAAGAATCAGAACTAAAGTTGTAGTCTTCATCTTCACTCCCATCACTTTCCTCATTCTGATGTTCACCACCTTCATTAACCTCAGTTTCAGTTGTTTCTTCAAAAACTCTATCATCATGAGGACTCTGAATCTCCTCTGTAATGCCAGCATTCTCCACATTTTCAGCTTCTCCAAATTCATCAGACATCCACTTTCCTAATTATTCAGTTGCATCAACATCACAAGAAATTTGCTCAGTATCTTCTTCATCAACATCATCAACATTTGCATAAAACAGATTGTTATCCTCCTCACCCTCTGAAGAGTCACAACTAAAGTTATAGCCTTCATCCTCACTCCCATCACTTTCCACATTATGAGCTTCATTTACTTTACTATTATCATTTTCAATCTCCTTAGCTTCTTTCTGGTTAATATCTGCATCTTTGAAGCTAATCTCCCCCTGTGACTCAGATGAACTTTCACAACTTTCACAATCTTGTGGATCATCACCATCAAAATATATGGTTAGCTCCCTTTGGCTTTGTGAAGATACTTTATCTTTCACTAACAAATTTAGTTCCTCATTGGATTTTAATTGAAAAACTAGGTCTTCTTCATTAATGTAGTAATACCTAATTGGTCCCTTCATACCTTCTCTCACTGCCAGCTTGTCAAAAGCAGCCAATGATGTAGCCCCTACTTGTACCCAGTCAAACTTATAAGCTGCCCCACCTATGTAATGTGGTCCCCTTTCATGTGAAGATGACCTCAAAAGTAAACACATAATGTGTAATGTGTGCCTTTTACATCTGCCAAACAGTTAAAAACAACACAATTAAATAATAGAACACCACAATACACTTTAACAAAATAAACTTATATCTAATATAAAAGTCAAAAGGTTAAAGATTCGATGGTTTGCTTTAATTTAATTATCAAACCCAATGAACAGATACATTGTGAAACAGACAAGCAAACAACAATGTTCTTAAAAAAAAACCTTATTTTTGACGGATTGCTTTCATTTAATCATCAAACACAATGAACATGTTATAATTGCCCACATTCACAACTCTAATTCTATAAACCAACAAACAACTCAATTAATCGAGAATTTGACCAATACTATTGGGAATAATAAACTGCAAATAAAAACCTAACTTACCATATTTCCGAGGAGGATCATCGAATGCGGACGGTGGTCTAAACTTCACCGTACCCGAATACATTAGATCTCACAATTTTTTTTTACAGTTTTTTGGTACGACACCGTAATTTTTTTTTTTTTTTTAATTAGGGTTTGTGTTTTTGGGGAAAAAAGAAGTCCATCGACCGTTCCGTTTCTTTTATTTTAATCTTGCATTTTTTTTTAAAAAAAAAAACAAATTACACGTACGATGCTTAATATATACATAGGCGGGATATTTTACACGTAGAAGGGTTAATTTACACGTAGGACAATTCGGTAGTACTGACCTGCTGTAGGCGGTCATGGGATGAAAAAACTAATTTTTTTTCACTTACAGGACGATTTCCAAAAAGTCAAATTTCTCGGGACTAAAACCAAAATAGGTGTCACATATGTGACCAAAAAACTAATTTAGCCGCAGAGGTGTCATGAGGTATGTACGATGACTTAAGGACATAGAAATTCTTTTAAGATGGTAAGTGTACCTCGCTAAAAAATTTGAGATAATGGAGATGTGTTATATTAGAAAACGATTTACGTCGATATCTCTTTCTAGTAATCAAGTTGTGTGGGAAGAAGACAATCTTCTTATAGAATGAGGTTTCCATGTTCCTTCATAATTAACATGCAATACATATTCAACATCCCAATTTACAATCTACGAGCAAGAACTAACTTAAGCGTCAAAAGTTATTCTCACGAGACTCCTTCCGATGCGTGTTACATGTCACTCGAGTTGAAGTTCAAGAACGGATCATTGTGTCACCGTTCCAAACCCAATTCTGAGTACAATTTGCACGTCAATATGAATTGTTTTCCTCAAGTATTGCTCATTGACTTCTATGACTATAAACAATTCGGCCTCTCTTAAAGTTCAGTCAATTATATTATCACCAATTGGTTTAGTTGTTTATTTCCACCATGGTAAAAAGTTGATATCGATTGTTATTGTCATAGAAAATACTAAGCGCTGACTTTTAATGTGTAGGGAAAATGTCAAATCCTTCGATAAATTGGAGACAATGCACTGAATATAGAAAAATATATATGGACACTTTGGGAAATTAAATATTACCTAAATGCCAAATAATTACAGATAAAACCTACAAATTTTTTCCTTTTATTTATTTCTTTTATTTTACCGGAATAGAGCCATCTTAGAAAGAAAAAACACTGCTAAACCATCTTTTTTTAAACATACTTTTTGTCACACTAGACTTTTGGCATACAAAAATGTATTAATTTTCGTTTTCGAATTTCCACTTACATTTTCCAATATTGGTAAACAAAGCTTTACGATTTTGATATAACTTTCAATTATTTTTTCTCTATAATTATTATAACTTAGCACTATTATTGTCAACTAGTTTTTAACCAGTGCATTTGCACGGAAAGCTATATGATAAAGAAAAAAATAAAAAAGAAAAAAATAGTAAAAATAATAACAATGGTCATTGATAACTCGGGTTCAACAACAAAAATCTAAATCTAAATCTAAATATTATTAAACACTTCTTTATATACAACATTCGTGGTTTTCCTATCGTCAAAATCTCCATCACCACAGATCATTATCTTCAGACCCCTCCGATTAGTGACTCTAGATAGTACCACATGCAACTGTCCATGACCGAATACATGGTTCTTCAATAGGCGGGAAACTGCCATGTAGGTATAATTTATTATGTTTTATTAAATGCACAACAGCCAGTAATTATATATATATAGATTTTTGCAGGAATTGGCAGATGGAGCATTTGAGTTTTTTTTTTTTAATTTATTTTTTAGTTTTTGTAAATTGTAATATTTTTTTTATTTTTTATTACTTTTCATTTATTTCCTTTAATCTAATCAGTGCCGTTTGAAAAATAATTACTTGATAATTGTGGAGACAATTGGTACGTTTAAAAAAATTAGGTAACAACATTAACTTGTTATTTCAGAGTTAATTAGTTGCCATTTTTTAAAAAGTAACTCCTTGAATTTCAAAAATATGATCTGTAATTTCAAAAAATAAAAAAAATAAATAAACAGTTGTAACGGAAAGCGGGAAACTGCCATGTAGGTATAATTTATTATGTTTTATTAAATGCACAACAGCCAGTAATTATATATATATATAGATTTTTGCAGGAATTGGCAGATGGAGCATTTAAGTTTTTTTTTTTAATTTTATTTTTTAGTTTTTGTAAATTGTAATATTTTTATTTTTTTATTTTCTATTACTTTTCATTTATTTCCTTTAATCTAATCATTGTCGTTTGAAAAATGATTACTTGATAATTGTGGAGACAATTGGTACGTTTAAAAAAATTAGGTAACAACATTAACTTGTTATTTCAGAATTAATTAGTTGCCATTTTTTAAAAAGTAACTCCTTGAATTTCAAAAATATGACCTGTAATTTCAGATAATAAAAAAAATGACTGAATAAACAATTGTAACGGAAAAAGGCGGGAAACTGCCATATAGGTATAATTTATTATGTTTTATTAAATGCACAACAGCCAATAATTATATATATATAGATTTTTGCAGGAATTGGCAGATGGAGCATTTGAGTTTTTTTTTTTAATTTATTTTATAGTTTTTGTAAATTTTAATATTTTTATTTTTTTATTTTTTATTACTTTTCATTTATTTCCTTTAATCTAATCATTGCCGTTTGAAAAATGATTACTTGATAATTGTGGAGACAATTGGTACGTTTAAAAAAATTAGGTAACAACATTAACTTGTTATTTTAGAATTAAATAGTTGCCATTTTTTAAAAAGTAACTCCTTGAATTTCAAAAATATGATCTGTAATTTCAGAAAATAAAAAAAAAAAATAAAATAAACAGTTGTAACGGAAAAAGGCGGGAAACTGCCATGTAGGTATAATTTATTATGTTTTATTAAATGCACAACAACCAGTAATTATATATATATAGATTGTCAAAGGGATCATAATAAGAATTTGTAACAAGTCAAAGTGTCGAGTTTTCTCTACATATGTTTCCATTATTACATATGCTGTGATAATTCTCAGCAATTAATGTCAATATTGCGTATGTGCTTAGTAATCGAGCATGTGTATATGCACAAATATAATAAAAAATTATTTGGCATAAATATAATAAATAACAGAATTAAGGGACCAAACCAATTACTTTTTTGAAAAAAAAAATGATTATTATTATTAAAATTATTTATGCAGTTTTTAAAGGTTTGTTATTCCATTAAATCAATTAGCTATTTAAAAAAGTGCTTAATGAGATAAAAATAAAATGATGATATTAATTTTAAGAATAACAAAAAAAAAAACTAAATAAAAAATTTGCTATAATTTTTTTTATAACTGTTTAATTTGCATAATTTTTTAATGAATTTATTAATATTAATAGTAAATATTATGAGATAAATAAGTTAACACATATTATTTCAATTATTTAATAAAAAAAACTAATGGTCCATTCTCATAATTTAATGATAAAGGAGTGGAGAAATGTCATTAAATTGTTGTCCACTATATATAGAGATAAATAATAATAATAATAATAATAATAATAATAATAATAATAATAATAATAATAATAATAATAATAATAATAATAATAATAATAATAATAATAATAATAATATAAGTTGTAACATCTTTTGGAGGAAATTCAAAATATTTTTATTAATATAAGTTAGTAATAATAATAATTATATATATATATATATATATATAGTATATATTGTCAACAATATAGAGTATAAATATAGTAAACATCATATCAATATTTATCAGATATAAAGTAACAATCTGGTGATATATTCATCACTTCAAAATAATTATTTGTGAATTAAAAAATACATATGCAATTTAAAATTATATCTTAACCGTATTGAAGAGAAAATATTCTAGCTATGATTTTATTTATATATTTTCCATATATGTCTGCTTTTTTCTTTTCTATTTTTTTATTAAATATTAATGGCATTTCTTGTAAAAGCTTAGTAATATTTTTATAAATCCGATTTACACACTAAAAAAAATGTCATATTCCAAAGAAAAAATCATATGATAATATATTTCAATGGAAATTGAAACGGATATTCCAATGCTATAACTTCCGTTTGAATTATTCTAACAAAAACTCCAGCAGAATTATTCCGTTGGAATGATTTTTTCATTGGAATTTAGATGTAGTTTTATCATTCCAACAACCATTATTCCAAAAAAAATTTATGATGGAATATACAATTAGCGTTGAAATTTTTATTTTCACCCTTATTTCAACAATTGGAAAATATCCGTTGGAACAGTCAAAATCTAACGAAAATTCCAATGAAAAACTCATTCAAACGGAAGATTTTTGTTAGAATTTTTGTTGAAATCCATTATAAAATTCCGTCGGAAATAATAACATTGGGATATCCCTTGAAATTTCCGTTGGGATTCTATTGGAATATAGTTTCGTTGGAATTTTCCATTGGAATTTCATCACATTTTTGCAGTGATATATATCATATTGAAATAACTTTTATTTTATGATCTTCGATTCGACACACATATTGTATGTATAAATAAAAAAATAGTCATCTTTAAATTATTAATAATCTTGTAATTTAATATCACATATAAAAAATGAACTTAAATTTATTATTTAATATTGGTTTCAAATAATAAATTAGTCTCGAGTTATTCATACGATAAAATATAAATGCATTTATAATAAAGTGTATTTAGTTTAATTTAATCTAAATATAGTAATTAGTGGGTTTATCATTCATTGATTAAAATATTTCTACAAAATATAAAAATGTAACTAAAATTTATTTATTTATTTATTTATTTTTTCCGAAACGACAGAGGAACTATTATAAATCAAAAGCGCACAAAGTGCGAATATAGATACAAAGCTCCCAATGGGAGAATAAAGTGGTAGGACAGGTCAAAAGACTGCCTAAAATCCCGCTAGCAATGCTAGAAAAAAAACACACAACTAAACTAACCAGCAACACAAACAACTAAAAAACTAAAACAACTACCCGAATGTCGGACCCCAACAGAGTAATACCCAAGTGTCGGACCCCAACAGGGTAATAAGGTGACACTCGGGCGAACAAATTGACATTCGGGCTCACAGGAGCTAACAACCCAAACCAAAAACACACGACACGGGCAAAACAAACACGAGCAAACGCGACGAAAAACTAAAAAAAAAAAAACAGAAAACGAGCAACAATACTACTGAGAACAAAGAAAAGCGCACTTCCTCAGCAGCAACACCTAACCAATCCGGCGGAAACAAGTCGTCCAAGAATCTCGTAGCCAGAAGTCCGACCCCGAAACTGCCAAAACCACTCGGTTGCCTAATGGAGACAAAACCTCCACCCGGAACCGCATCAGGCCAACCCGCACCACGGTCACAACATCCAAATGCCCAGAACAGACAAAAGAAAGCCACGACCCCAGCCCCGACCCCGAATCGCCTGGAAGCTACCCAACAACCACGACACCACCGCAGCAACCCCTCGACCAACATCACTGGAGGAAGAATTGACACGACGGCCCCCATTGGCTCGAAAACTGAGTACAAGGGGATGGTCTTGAGCACCCTCTCCGCCCCGGTCACCCAGCACAACGAGACGCCGAGCAATCGAGACGTGTCCCGCCCCAAGAACCGCACCACGGCTCCACCACCGCACAACAGAGAGAAACCTTACCGGAAAACGCGAATCGGCGCTGGAATGACGCCATCCATCCACGCCCGTCGAGGTCCCGATTCATTGGAATCGGAAGATGAAGCAGAAAAAAGGGGGCATGATCCAAGCGATTAGGGGCCCGTGACTGCCGGCTAGGGTCGATGCCCGCTGAGAAAGGCCCAGCGCCAAATTGGACGGGAGACGATGAGGGAGAAAGCGAGGGTTTTCTGTTCTGAGGGAGAAAGGAAAAAATCAGAAAAAAAATCTTTTTTTAACTAAAATTTATTTCAAATATCAAGAATATACAATATTATCATGAGAAAATAATAGACCATTTGTCGAACTGGCACGTAAATTACTAGATTATGAACAATTAATATATTTATATTATGTTTTTTTATAAATTATGAAAAGCCAATGAGTCATCTAACGAACTATAATAGTAAATTATAAATTTAGAAAAAAAGACTAATTCTTTATGAAATATATTTTTACTAACAATAATGACAAACCAACGGATCATCTGTCCAACATGTAAATTATCGAAAAAAAAAAAAAAATATTATTGTAATGTATATTTTTTGTTAATTATATTGATAAACCAATAAGGCATCTACTGAACAACAATTTAAATTGTTTGCTCAAAAAAATTCATAATACATGTCATTTACATTGTTATAAATTATAATGATATATCAACTTGTTTCGAACTGTCATATATTAAACCAAAAATAAATTAAAAATATTTATAATGTACTTCATTAAATTACAAAATATTATGAAAATTTTAGCTTACTTAAAAATGAATAAATTTTATAACTTAAAATAGTATACGCACATTCTTTTTAAATTAATTGTGTTTGTATTATTTGCCTCGGTTTCAATTTTATCATCATTTATTTAGGAAACAAAATAATATAATGTAATAAGGTATAAGTAAGAGAATAGAGAGACAACTGTTTTTGTAAGTATTAAATCCAGGTGTTGTCGAAAAACCTCTGGAACTGTGGGCATCTCATTCAAGAACAAGACAAGAGATTAAAATGGTAGTTAAAATCATAGGATTCCTCATGGTTTGGGGTCTTGTACTCGATTAATAATGCTTGAATATACTAATTTTTAGTGTTCCTTAATTACAAACATGAACTCTAAAATGAAAGCTATTTTATAACTAGCAAATAAATATATAAAATCATATATCAAACTACTATTAGATATCATAAATATAAAATAAAATATAAAAATAAATATTAATATTTGAAACTATTTTGATACTAATTAACCTTCTTTTGTTTCTTTAATTTTTACAACATATCATTACTAGTCAGTGAATCGCACGGGTTCCGTACAAGTTTATTACTTGTTAGATATTATTAGGGATATTTTCATACACTTGCTCTATAATTAATTGTGTATGCGCATTTTGTGGAGGTGTTTTAGTTTGAAAAATAAGGTTAACCTTTGATATCATCATCAATGACCACAAATTATATGCATCATTAAATATCCTCTATCTAGATTAGCCAGTTAAAATCTCAATTTGAAATTCTTCAAAAGTTTAAAATTTATTATAATACCGCAATCTTACACCACCCATCTCAAAATTTTGTGTGTTTTATTTGGCAATAGCATCATGAAGGTATGCGTGCATTGTCTCCACTTTCTTCCCCACTAAAAATTTAAAATAAAAGTAAAAAGTAATAATGTCCTATTTTTATCTTATAAGGATAACTTTTATATCTTATTTATATTCTCATTAGTTCAAATTAGATAAAGCCCATTGTGCATTATCAATATAACTTGCACTCTCTTTATTTCACTCTATTGTTAATTACCAGTTATAAGAGAAACTACAAATATTTTTTGAGATGTCTATTATTCAACTCATGGTAAGTTGTAATTATGTGCGATGAAGAATTTGTCGCTAATCAGCTCGTATTAGTATATAGACATGCATAGATTGAAATATTGTAATATAAGTTATATGTATGTATAAAATATTAAAATTATAAGTTAAATAATGGTATCATCTTCAAAAAATTTGATCATTGGTAAAAATGAACAATTAAAACTATTGAAATATACATGAATCATTATTTTGATTGTGTAACGCCCCATTTTTTTTAAAGGTAATATTGCAACTTGAAGGGGCGTCAACGGAAATTGAAAACAATACTTGAGGCAAAATTAACATTTTAATTTTAAAAGTCGAAAGGTATTTCAACATTCACTGTTGCGCACTTTGATGAAATAACTTATAGACAACTTTCATGAAGACTTTATAATCAAAACAGGATCATAGATATTTGAAAACTCGGCATGAAGGGGCGGACAACCCACAACTATATTTCACCGAAAACGGCCCTGAGCAGCGATCATATTTTGAACATGTCTTTTTGTATAAAACTAATAATTGAATATTTTTTGTGCCTTTTGAAACATAAGAGAAAACTTTACAAGTCATATGAAGATATAAAAAGTGTCAGGCCACGCAAAGAGGATCAAAACAACAAAACAAGATAGCTGACTACATATATCAACATTTGACAACAAAAACTGACGTGCAATGATGAAACTTTCGACATAACCTTTAATATAAAATCGATAATTACTTGATTCTTGTTCCCAATGAACTATAAGAGACTGAATTTCAAATGTAGTGAAGAGTAAAAAATTATAAGACTAAGTTACAGAGACTGAAATTGCAAAATACAACACACAGAACGCAGGAAAAATCGAAATTTGCAACACAAGATAAATTAGATTTTGGAAGAAATAGGTTTGCCTTCCCGCATGAAAAAGGTTGAATCAATATGATGGATGCCACTGGATTGAAGAGTTCCTCGGTTCAAAGGATGTTGTTGGTGGAAGTGGGCTCGGGCTAAAGTGTTCCGTGTTTTGATGGGTAATATTATAATAACTATAATTTAATACAGTATATAATAACCTTTATTATTGTTAATACAGTAAATAAAGAAGAGAAGAAATCTATGAAATAGACTTCGATTAATACCTATAATTTAATACAATATATAAAGAATAAGATTGTTAATACAGTACATAAAGCGCCATGTTTTAGGATTGCCTACCGACCTAGTTACTTATTAACCATTGACTTGGCGGAGAGAGTTTTCAGGCTGAAGGAAAGGTTGATCGAGGTTGGCTTATTGATATAGCTTCGATAGGGAAGACTGGCGGGTAGGGCACGGCAGGCAACGAAACACAAAGACAGAAAATAGAGGCTCACCGTGTGAATTAAGAAGCTAATTTTGCTCAATCAACAAAAGCTTTCTGTGAACCCTACAGCCTTATCTTAAGCAAAAAAAGACATGGGATTGTTTGGGCGTAACATTCTTGAACCGCTTACTTACGATATTTCGAGTTGGATGAAAACAGCGCTCCTAAATAAGGCCTCTACTTACAATTCAAGAGTTAAGAAAATCTCTTTTTCTTTTTAGAATATAGGAAGGAGATCAGACTTCTTAGAAGGAGATGAGCTACCGAGACCTGTACATACAAAGATCGTTCTAGCGAAGTACGAACGAGGTCAAGGAGCCTAGCCACTCGCTCTTAGTGTAACTACGAGTTAGGGGAGAGGAGCGAAAGTTGTGGTTAAGATATTATATACTGTATTAACAATCTTATTTTTTATATACTGTATTAAATTATAGGTATTAATCGAAGTCTATTTCATAGACTTCTCCTCTTCTTTATTTACTGTATTAACAATAATATAGATTATTATATACTGTATTAAATTATAGGTATTATAATATTACCCATTAAAACACGGAACACTTTAGCCATATTATAGGTATTAATTATAATTAGTAAGTATATTTTCCTTTATAGAAAGAAACATATAATAAGAAACTAAGTGTCCCATGACCCAGGTGTGGTAATCCACCTGCTTAATATTTGGGATCCCACTTCAGGGGCAGATCTAGAAAATGTAATGAACGGGGGCCTAAATGAAAAATATAAAATCTTATAACGAAAAGTCAAATACAAAAACATATATTCATAGCCATTTTTTATGAGTTTTCATGGTGTGATAACGCTATATAATAACACCATTATCAATTTTCAAGATGGTTTCATTTTCTCGATCATCATTATACTTACGTTCGTACTTTCTTTCTGAACAGTGATACTAACATTTACCTCAAATCTATTGATTCAATGTATCTCATATTGTGGCATTTCACAACTACTTTCTTGACGGATATTTTGTTTGAAAATATTTCTCTATATCTGATATGCAAAATATTATTGTAAACATACAATCAATGAAATTCTCTATTTTGACATATCACACTTTAAAGAACTTTAACACCTGAAAAGGGCTTGAAATTGCAATTTCTACATAAAGAGAATATATATACCGGTGCCTAAAATAATAAAAACTAGTAATTTTTACCTCCACCAAAATATATAGAAAGGGATATCTTGCAAGTCGTCTTCTCGAACAATTGGATAAAAAATTGACAAACTCCTTATGTCTTTCCTCTTTTCTCTCTCTTCCCCCATCTTTTTCTTTGTATTTCGTCTTTGTATACTTTTCTTTTGTTAAATTGTTTGTTAAAGGTTTTATTGTATTAGTTTTAAGGATAATTACTTTTACACCCCGAACTGAAGATATATTAATTTTTTCACCACGTCAGCTAACAATCTAATTTTTCACCCCGAAAAATGTGAAGTTGTTCGAATGGTTCGAATAACTGCTACATATCAGTCGTATATACATCGTAGAAAGTGAGAAGGTTTATGCGAATGTCTTAGCATTTTTAACTTTCGCACAATTGTCGCATAATATTTTCGCACTTCCTGGGGTGAAAATTTAACTTATAATCAAGCGGTGTGAAAAACTTATTTAGTCTTCAAAACGGGGTATAAATAACTATTTCATCTAAGCTTTATTTACTGGGCTCATAAATAATATTTTTATGTTAGCAATATGGGCTAATACCAGGGGCTTTTTTTCCTTTTCCAGTGTGGGCATAGGCCCACACTGGTCCTAATGAGGCTACGGCACTGTCCCACTTATTGCAATAGATAAGATAAGTGGTGTGTCATAAATAACTTGGAATACATAGTATGTAAATGACACCCATACTATATCTGAAAATAAGTATTTCTGATTATGGTGTGGTAATCTGCCATAATCCCCATACTTATCTTTCAAGGTTCTTTGTTTCGCTTAGTAAAATACCATAATTTTGCTAAGAATAAGGCTGATAGTTGGATAAAGGCAACTAATCCATCAAATCACTAGAACAATAAATCTGGTTTTTCTGTATAACAACTTATTCTTTGGCTTTTGCCCTTTTGGACCCTTCGATAGTAAATGCTTTGAAGGACCTGATTCTCTTGACTTTTTTCTTCATGATTTTTTTTTTTAATTTTTTTTGGTTCCATCTACTATGTAGCCTCTTGATCACCTAAAGAATTTTTCTTGGAGAGGAATAGAATTTTTGAAAAGATGAAAATAATGAGTGCCAAATCGGTTTATATTTGATAAGGATATTAGTACTGACTCGACTCAACCGGATAAGGACCCATAAAATCGAGATCGAAGGGACCATGGGTTTGATTCGAGGTCGAAGAGGGCCGAAGAATCGATAGGATCATAGGGTCGAACATGGCCCAATCGGCTCGGAAGGTCGAATGTTTTGACTTAGGGGTCGAATTAGACCCTTGGCCCAGAGGGTCGAACACATAGACCCTTGGCCCGAAGAGTAGAACATATAGACCCTTGGCCCAGAGAGTAGAACACATAGAACTTTGGCCTGGAGGGTATACACGTAGACCCTTGGTTTGAAGGGTCGAACACATATACCCATTGCCCAGAGGGTATAACACATAGACCCATGACCCGGAGGGTAGAACACATAGACCCATGGTCCGAACGGTACATAGACCCTTGGCTGAATGGTAGAACACATAGACCCTTGGCTCGAAGGGACGAACATGTAGACACCTTGACCCGGAGGGTAGAATACATAGACCCATGGCCCGGAGGGTTGAACACATAGACAATGTCCATGAAGGTAGAACACATAGACCCATTGGCCCAGAGGAACGAAGACATAGACCTTTGGCCCGACGGGTAGACTACATAGACTCATGACTTGGAAGGTCGAATACATACACCCTTGGCCATGAGGGTCGAACACATCTAACCTTGGTCGATATTAAGGACCGTTAAAGTCGGATCGGGCATCAATTAAGTTACGCCCGATCAATATATGCTCGGAGACATATAGTCCCGAAGGGAAGTCCGTACAGTTATGCACTATATATAAGGTTAATGCAACAAGAGAAAGGTAAGTTTCATTGAATACTATCATTGTTACATTCATTGTTGATGATAATTCTCTCTAATCCGAGATACTGACTTGGGCGTCGGAGGGTCTTGCGCCGGAGTAATTACGGTGCTCTTTTAGATACCGGCAAACATTCAAGCTTAGATCAAATCGAGTTAGGCATGTTTACTTCGCAACCGAGAAGAACCTTTTGAAATACCGGAGTCACCCATCTCGGACCATATCAAATTGGCGCCGTCTGTGGGACCCTAGCTCAACCGGCATTGATCTGGCGGTATCTGTAACACCTCGCTATCTTGCTAATATCAGAGTCATTTTTTTGCAAAAATCTTTCTAAAAATACTTATTAAATTGTGAAATATTAAATCAGGATGCTACTTAAAACCTTTCTTTTCTGAAAAACTTGTTATCTTTTTCTAAATCTAATTGTAAAGAAAATAGATTATAATTAATCAAACTGGCATGTAATACTGTACAAAATCCGACTAATAAATCAGATCAAAATTTGAAAACCAACATGCAAGTCTGAAAAACTGTACGTGTCAGCGGAAGTAAAACGTGGCAAAACATATACAACAAAAGTCTGCAAAATGGCATATAACCAAACCCACGACCACGAACCACCAACTGAGCTCACACCTCTGGACCGACCCTACGATCTGAAAAAGAAAAAAAAGTGGGGGCGTGAACACTAAAAGCCACTGTGCTCCGCAGAAACTCATAGTAAAGTAAACAACAATAATAATTGCAATATAATGATCAATAGTATATATAACTGAAATTGATACTGAATATGATACTGATCAACAGTATATAATTTGAAACTGAATCTGCCGGCAATAAAAACTGAGCCGGGACCATGTGCACACTCTAGTGGACTATTAAGGCAATACTGTCGGATATCTGAGCCGCCACTAAAACTTAGGATGGACTTACGGTATCTGATGGCCACCCTAAGCGGTAACTGAATATACATACCTCGAACATGATATCTGTAATTATACTCAATGTAATACCCAGTCAGTCCCCACCTGTACTGCTGGTTTGAAAATGTAAGTGCTGATTAGCTGCTGACTGTTCAAACTGTAAAATATAAAAATAAACAAATACTAAGTACTATGCTCAGACTTACTAAAAATAGCTGCTAAGATGCTCGACTCTAACTTAATTTATTGAAATAATCTAGGGTTCTTTTTTAACTGCTTTTAAATTTGAACTGAACTGGTATTGCTATACCGAACTGACTGGACTAAAAAATTAACTGAAATCATGAATTGGACTCGAACCGGGTCAATAAGTACTGAAAAACTCAATTGACCGGTCTAGAACGGCCGGTTTACTTGCTGGCCGGACCGCCGACTCATTGTGGCCGGGTGGTTGGGCGCTGGCTCAAGCCATTCGGCTCGGTCCCGCGTAGGGCCTGCTAGTGCCCTGGCGTGGCGCACTGTTGGTGTTATATATTTAAGCTTTGCTTTAGTGGATATTACACTTGTTATTCCTT
>CACSLK010027752.1:22766859-22799382 GCA_902706635.1 Striga hermonthica | reverse complement strand
CTGCCGGCGTGCTGCTGCCGCTGCGTGCGGGCAGCGCGGCCACGGCCGGCCCTTGCCGGCCGTCTGGCAAGAACTCTCGTGCAATCTGACTTAAACTGACATAAACTGACATAATATGACCATAAACACTGAAATAACTTAAATACATGAAAGTTGCACGATAAACTGATCATGGCCGTGGCGAGCGCACCATGCGCCGCCGACGGCGTTGGGCTGTCTCTTGACCAACTTAACTTATATCTCGGCAATTCAACCTCAACTGAACATGATCAATATTTACTGAATAAATAGCATGAAGTGCTCGAAGGGCTGAACTGGACATACAAACTACATGCGTACGACCCGTGGTGCGCGCTATATGTGCGACCATGTCCCCTTCACCGAAACACCGCATAAACATGAACATACTCCGAGCAATCTAAACTGTCTGATCATGATTTCTCATAAATTGACTAAACATGCGAAGCTTGCTCGAGATATTATGCACACAAAACGTGAATACGATCACTATGCATACGCACGGCCGAAAGGCCTAAAGCCGCACCAAGAACATGAATAATCCCAACCTATCATGCCTTTAACATGAATAACTCAAGGTAATCAAAGTTACCTCTTTACTTGCTCGCTGAACCGCACCAAGTACTCCCGGCGTTCGACGCTTCGTGCGTGCTGTTCGCGTGTGGCGTGCGTGTGCGATAAGCTATGCGTGCGTTGCTTCGCCGTGCGGCTGCTACTACTTGCGTGCTAAGCTATGCACCAAACCTCTCAACCTCTCTTTACTATCTCTCACTCTAATATATATGATATATGCTGAATTATAAGGAGAAAGTGAAGCCAAATTTCTCCAAATTATAACATATATATATGAGGATGATGGCCGAATGGGTTAGGAGGTGGAGGATTGTAGCTAATGACACTTGTGGCAAAATAAAACCTTCTTAGGTGACTAATCACCTTATTATCTCACATAATGCCACGTATAAGCTTAAAGGGAAGAAAATATTTCCCTTTTCATGAAAGAACTTAGCTACGGCTATAGAAGATAAATGGCCGAATTACTCACGGCTTTTGAACATTAACTCGTGATTAATAATGAGTTAATCACTCTATTGTGTTTAATTATTTAATTAAACATAATACTTAATTACCAAAATTATTCCGAACGTAAACGGAACGTCGAAAATAATTTCGGATAATCTCGACTGAAATGACTGAAATAATTAAATCCGAAAATTAATACTCGACAATATTAATATCTCGGAACTAAAACATGATCTTTATTAATAAACTGACGGGATATTACACAAGGGCTGAGGGCGGCGACCGACCTATGAGGCACAAGAGAGAGAGAAATATTTGGAGTTCAAGCCAAGTTATTTTGTTCCCTTATTCCATCATGATTTCTAGCTTAATTAGGATACTTAATATTTTATTGCTTTATTAGAGTTAAAGTTAGAATAAGATTAGATCTAGTTGGTGCCTATATAAAGGCCCTTCCCCCATGTTATTTTTCATCATTAAATCTATCAATAGAAATCAGAACTTTTGTTCATTCTCTTTGTTTTAGTTTTTCACCAAAATTCTATTGCAATTATTTTCGTCTAGAGGGGTGCGGTTTGTGAACCTCTAGGCAACTATAGGCGATTCAAGGCACTGGTTTTTGGCTTATCGGTAGTTGGGACACGCGATATTCATCACACTGGGCGTACGCGAGTTACCCGCAATCCCACACGCTACTTCCGGCCGCGCTGCGCATGCTATGTGCGGCAGGCACTACGGCCGGCACCTTCCCAGCCGTTCGGCGACTTTTTCCAGAAACGGCTATATGGACGAACATAATATGATATTTAATGATCGAAAATGCATAAAATGCTCGGGAGTTCTCGGCTAGAAATTGAAATAGCTCGAGAAGGCCTTTGTGGCACCTCCGAGTGCAACATGACCCTTCTAATGGACTTAACTATACATTTTCTACATGATCCTCCTAAAATGACCATGAATATACTAAAAGAGGGTTAACATGAATTTACCTCTTCGATTGCTCGTGGAATACGACTAGACCTCGTGCTCTCGCTCGCGGCCACAAGGTAGTGGGCGTGCCTCCTTGAACAGAGCTAGAGGCCAACCTATATTTTATCCACTTCTCCTTCTATGCTCTCGGCTATACTCTCTCTCAACTGTACTCTCTTTTATCTTAACTATTCTAGATTTTGCATGGTAAGTTTACTCACGGCAATTACTATTTAAAAGAGTTAAAGATGGATAAAGATAAAAATTATGACTTATGAGGTGGCGCCACTTGCCTTAAACCTAGGTCTTGGTGGCATAACTTGAGCTTAGTAATCCTTTCTAGGTGGCGCCTCCAAGGCGTAGTCATAACCTAATGTGCTAACATCATGCCACATAATCTTAAGCAAGTAGGTGATTCACCTTTGCAAGTTGCACAATATCTTATCCTAATTTCAATTTAGCCTCGACAATGACTATGGCCTAAGCATGGATTAACTAGAGTTGCTCTTGGTACTTACTTAAGCATAAGCTAGTAATGGACGGTGGCCCACGAGTGGCGCACGCACGCACGGTAGTGCATGTTGCTCACAACAATGCTATGGCCGACGCACGCACAACATAGGCGCGAGCATGCATTGATACATGATCTATACGCATTAGGGCTTATATTATATGTACTTAGTTACTTAGAAAATTTTCCAAGTCATAAGTACAAACTAGGTTAGGGCTTGATCTTAACCGAATAGATTTTCGACTTAAAGTCGAGCTTATTGGCTCAAAGGCTAAAATTAGCAATATTAACAAAAGGAAATCGGTTCAACTTCAGAACTAAATACATCGCTTTATTAATAACAAACTGGGCTACTACAATCTACCCTCCTAAAAAAATTATTTTTGTCCTCGGAAATACTAAATTGGACATATATACAAAATACAAGAAAAGGAATATATATCAAAATTCAAAGTCAGGAAAACGAGCTCTAATGTCAGCTTCACGCTCCCAAGTGGCATTAGATTCACCATAGCGATTCCATTTGATAAGTACGAGAGGAATATGTCGGTTCCGGAGCCGATGAACCCTATGGTCCAAAAATGCTACCGGTTGTTCCTCGTACGATAAATCTGGCTGAATATAAATTTCGCTATGTTGAAGAATATGATCTGGATCGCACACGTATTTCTGTAACATAGATACATGAAAAACATTATGCACATTGGATAGCTTGGGAGGCAAAGTTAATCGATAGAATACTTCGCCCACTCGCTCGAGAACTTCGAACGGGCCGATGACACGAAGATGTAACTTTCCTCTCTTCCCGAATCGAATGATCCCTCGGAATGCTCGAAATCTCAGAAAGGCTCTTTCTCCAACCTCGAACTGAATATCTCGTCTGTGTTTGTCGACTGATGACTTCTACCGACTATGAGTTGTCTTAAGCCTATGTCTAATCAATTCTACTTGCTCAATTGTTTCCTCGATCATCTTCGGACCGAGTACCTGACCTTCGCCAACATTGTCCTAGTAAAGTGGTGACCGACATTTACGACTGTAAAGTGCTTCGTAAGAAGCTATTTGGATTGACGCCAAGTAACTTTTGTTGTAGGCAAACTCGACTAATGGCAAAATCGATTCCCACTTGGTACCTCTGTCCAGAACCAAAGCTCGGAGCATATCTTCGAGCGTCTGGATGGTCTTCTCTGATTGACCGCCTGTCTCTGGATGGTAAGCCGAACTGAACTGTAACTGCGTGCCCATCGCCTTGTGTAAACTCTCCTAGAATCTGCTGGTAAATCTGGGATCTCGATCTGACACAATAGTATCGGGCACTCCGTGGAGTCGGATGATCCCACGGGTATAAATCTCGGCCAACTTATCCATCGACATAGTCATCGTCACTGGTAGAAAGTGTGCGACTTTCGTCAATCTGTCCACTACTACCCAAATCGCGTCGTGATGGTCGGACGACCTGGGTTGCCCCGTAACGAAATCCATCGTGACTTCCTCCCACTTCCACTTCGGAATCTCAAGTGGCTGTAGAAGGCCTAATGGACTCTTGTGCTCGACCTCGACTTGCTGGCAGACCAAACACTTCTTTACAAAATTGGCTACGTCTTTCTTCATTCCCTGCCACCAAAACGACTTTTTCAAGTCGTGTACATCTTTGTGCTGCCGGGGTGGGCTAAATAAGGCGCGGTGTGTGCCTCAATCAATATCTCATTTCGTAACATCTTGACATTCGGCACTACGATCCTGCCTATGAATTCCAAGGCTCCATCTATGCCTCAGTAAAAACCCTTGTTTCCTTCGTCGTGAACTTTGGCCTTGATTGCACGAACAAACTGGTCAAAAGCCTGTTCCCGCCGGATTCTATCTATCAATGTGCGCTGGACCTGCATCAAACTGACACTCCCCACGATCTCTGCAGGAAGTGACTCGACGACCTAAATCTTCATTCGGGCAAAGTCTCGAACAAGTTGGCTCTACTGAGTGATAGAACAAGTCAATTAACAAATTCTCGATTCAAGAAGAGAGATGAGCGATTCCTTTACCTTTCGGCTTAGGGCATCAACTACAATATTTGCCTTCCCCGGATGATACTGAATCGTGCCGTCGTAATCTTTAACAAGATCTAACCAACGTCACTGACGCATCTTAAGCTCTTTCTGCGTGAAAATGTACTGCAGACTCTAGTGATCGGTATAATTCTCGCACTGACCGCCATATAAATAATGCCGCCATATCTTAAGTGCGTGTACCACTACTGATAGGTCAAAAAATATGCATATTTTATATATTTAATAGTGTATTTTTATACGCTTAATTTATTCGCACATTTATATTTTTCGACTTATTTATTATTTGAATGGATTCATACACATTGATATTTTTATATGTATTTTCAGTATTTTGGAGCAATTTTATGGACGACGCATCATGGGATGAAAGTTTACGTGATCAATTATCGGGCCTTCTCAATTTCCGTCAATTTAACCCCAGATGCAACATATATATTGGAATGGGCTTATATAACAAATAATTCATGATCTAGAAGTGTGGGGCCCAAAATTACTTTGATTCTTGGGGAATACTTGGAAGAAGAAAATTACTTGCTGGACTTGAATTAATTAGCCGCAAGGGGAATTAGTTTACTCCTAATTGGGGTGGAATTAATTGGCAGGACTCATTTTAGGGGCTATTTACATTAGCCAGACTATTATTTACGTGAAAAAAGTCGGGAACAGAGAAGAAAAAAAGTGGAGAGCAGACAGAGGCGGACAAAGCAGACACAACGCATCGGACTGTGAAAGAGGCTACACACGCGGAGGGAAGCCGCACTCGCGCACACGAGGGAGATATTTATCTTCTCTCTTTTATCTAGTACTTATTTTTATTAGTATGTTAGGCTAGTATTTTTATCCAGTTTGAGGGGATGTTTGAACCCTAATTTCGATTTGTCTATGAATTGGATGATCTATTTTTTTCGTTGGTTAATTGAGACGTCGTATTTATTTTGTTGATGAGTTGATTCACGTTATCTATGTTTAATGTTTATGAATTATGATGTTTGATTTAGTTTGGCCAGCTACGTTGAATGTTCATAGTTTTTTAATTGCTAGATTCAGGACTTTAATCCGTAATTGTTATTGTCTTGTGTCGTTAGTAGTAAACTAGAGGTCGTGCATCTCTAGGGTAGCGTGAACATAAGTTAAATGGTCCGAGCTTGTGCGTCCATTGCTTAGACTAATCTATTTTCCTAGTAATTAATGCTGCTGGTGCATTAAATCTAGAGAGCTTATTCTAGGTTGTCCGCTAGTTAGACTTGGTCGAAGAGCTTATTTCGACTAAATATTCTGTAAGGAAAAATTCGGTTAACAGAGCTTATTGTTAGCTAGGGTTGGTAATTCGTTAGCAATTTAAAGAAAGCGTCGAAATTGATTAACGGTAAATTAAGATTGAGTGATAATTGAACCGAAAACTGGACTTCTCTTATTTCATTTAATTTTTATTTTATTTTATTTTATTTTCACTAAACCAAACCCCCCCCCCCTTTTACTGCTTTCCTAGTTTTAATTCAATTAATACGAAAATTGTCACAATTTAATTCCTGCTCCTCGTGGGATCGACCCTTACTCACCGCTACTACTAGTTGGTAGAGGTTTTTTGAGGAAAACTTTTATAAATTTAAATTTTGCCGCGTTGCGACGCACGGTCAAATTTTGGCGCTGTTGCCGGGGAGTGGCGCAATTGAGTTGTGATTTTTTTAGTATTAATTGAGTAGTTAGATTAGATTTTATTTTATTTTTCTTTTACTCTTTTAATCCCCCTTTTATTTTATTATTCTTTTGTAGGTGGTATTTGTGTGATATGGATGCGTATTGGAGCCCGGATTGTGCTTATGCTTACAATTCATATTATGAAATGAAAAAGAGGGAAATAAGAGACCAACAATGTGAGGCTAGGATGTTGGCTATGATCCAAGAAGCCATTGAGAGTGTTCGTCAAGCTTTAAGGAGACCATGTCGTCTATGTTATACCACACGACACGTCACCGATGATTGTCCGTTTTTATTCGAGAGGTATGGTGCACGTAGAGCTGCTGAGAGAGATTGGTATCGATACGAGCTGCTGAGAGAGATTGGTATCGACGAGACAATTGGATGTACTCAAGTTTTGATGGGAACTATTACAGTTGGAAAGACCGTGGAAATTCATTCTATGAAAATCCACAATATTCTCGATCGTATGAGCCAACTTATGAGCACGATGACTCTCTATTCCACTATGGAGGCTCACATTCAGAACCTTCGCTTGAACAAGAGGTTAGTCCATCTTTGATGAAGTTATTTGAAGAGTGTCAGAATTCTTTGATGGCTAGTAGCAAAAAGATTGGTGATGTATTGAGCGAACTGGATGCCCGAGCCAAGAGTCGGTTATGTGAAGCCGAAGCCAGCCACAATGATGTCGGAGACCTTGGGATGAGTAGCAAGATGGAATCTGGGGTGCTGGAAAATCATGTTTCTGAGCCGATTGATGATCCGAGTGACGAAGAGAATGAAGAAGAAGGCGAGGCGGAGAAAATTTCCGCTGTTATCGCCCCCGCTGATAACAGCCTGGCGGCATGTTCTAGTTCTATCGGGGCCCCCGATAACAGCCTGCCCGAAAGTGAAAACGAGGTAAAAGCTCCATCAATTGCCTCGAGCATGACCGGAATTTCATCTCTTCTAAATGAGATCGAAAAACCAGCAACGGAGCACACTGAAAATCAAGAGTCTTACATCCTTGAGGTGGTTGAGATTTTCCCTCTTATCCATGATCCCGGGCTAATCTTTTTCCATGTCGATCTACCGCCGAGAAGAAAAGATCCGGTCAGAAACATGATGGAGAAAAAAAATAATGAATAATGAAGGTGGAGGAGAAAAATAATGGGTGTTGGAGAAAAAAAAAAGATCATGGACCGCTTGGCAAAAAAAAAAAATAATCGTGGGCTGCAACAGCTGCCAGTCTGTGAGCTTTAGTGCATCACTCTAGCACGAATAGCTAAACACCATAGACTGTGACGGAGCTGCCGTTTCCAAAAAAAGAAAAAAAAAACCGAGACGTTTGATTTCTGGCTAGAAACCAAACGAGGGGATCTTTCATAAGCATGGAGCTGAAAGGTTTATGCCTCCTTTGAGGCCACCTTTGAAGCCGCCATGGTCTGCTTGATAAAATCGGAGAATAAGTCGAGCCAACGACAATAAAAAGGCGCTTGTTGGGAGGCAACCCAATGGTGTGTGACGACCGCGACTTCCTCTCTTTGATAAGGTGAACTCTTTCCTTTTACCTCCTTTTTTGTTTTTTTTTTTTTTATTTATGCAAACTCTAAGTTTGGGGAGCCCGTTAGTGTGAGATGTCTATGAGCTTGAGTTGATGTCGTAGCATGTTTTTCTTGACTAGTGTAAGCTTATTTGTATGTGGAATTTCGCAATGATGATTTGAGTGTCGATTAATATTAATTATGTCTATTCCATAAAAAACTTTTTGAATTCTTAATTAATAAACCAATGCTTCCATAAATTTGATCGCGGTTTACAATTATAGCTTCCCAAACCTGGTTTTTTCATTTTGAGAATCATTTCGAGCCGGATCTGCTGTATCATAAGGGATTTGCCTTTTCTATTGAATCCTATGGATTGGATCAAAAAGAATTCTTGAATCAGGCCGGGGATGAATCGAACCGAGGTGTAAAGTGGGAGAGAAGGGATGTCATAATTGGGGTTTTGAATAAGACGTTTTGGTTTTTCATTTTTTTCGTTGAAAAAGGAAAAACATCGCAATCCGTTTCAGAATGATGGAGTTCCATTCCTGCTAGTTATGATGACTTGGATTAATGATTTTTGGTTAAATTCTAGAAGTGTTGTTATTTGAGGGACAAAGACATGACAGTTAATATTTATGTGTTTAATTCATGGTGAGTTGGTCTCGAACTGTTTATATTTTTGAAATGTGCTAGTGATTATTCTGCTTGATGTCGATTGTGTGAGGTAACTTGACGTGGAAAGTTGGGAGTTGAATGTCTCAAAAAAAAGAAAGAAATAAATAAAATTGTGTGAATAATGAAGGTGGAGGAGAAAAATAATGGGTGTTGGAGAAAAAAAAAAAGATCATGGACCGCTTGGCCAAAAAAAAAAAAAAATCATGGGCTGCAACAGCTGCCAGTCTGTGAGCTTTAGTGCATCACTCTAGCACGAATAGCTAAACACCATAGACTGTGACGGAGCTGCCGTTTCCAAAAAAAAAAGAAAAAAAAAAAACTGAGACGTTTGATTTCTGGCTAGAAACGAAGAGGAACTAAGCCGATTGGCAAAGAAAGGGATGTCGTTAGTTGCATGATTGATATACTCGGTGAAGAGATTGATGAACTGTGGTGATTCACTGAATTGATATTTGATTGTTGGCGTTCTAAAGATGATTTCATTTTGAGTTCGGGATTATTAACTTGAGAAGTTGTAGCTATGCATTTATGTGAGATGTGTGAGGACCTGAGCGAATATTCCACGTACATGTGTATATCCATCTATGTGCTTATATTTATAAGTTGCTTGGGGACAAGCAACAATTTAAGTTTGGGGAGATTTGATAGGTCGAAAAATATGCATATTTTATATATTTAATAGTGTATTTTTATACGCTTAATTTATTCGCACATTTATATTTTTCGACTGATTTATTATTTGAATGGATTCATACACATTGATATTTTTATATGTATTTTCAGTATTTTGGAGCAATTTTATGGACGACGCATCATGGGATGAAAGTTTACGTGATCAATTATCGGGCCTTCTCAATTTCCGTCAATTTAACCCCAGATGCAACATATATATTGGAATGGGCTTATATAACAAATAATTCATGATCTAGAAGTGTGGGGCACAAAATTACTTTGATTCTTGGGGAATACTTGGAAGAAGAAAATTACTTGCTGGACTTGAATTAATTAGCCGCAAGGGGAATTAGTTTACTCCTAATTGGGGTGGAATTAATTGGCAGGACTCATTTTAGGGGCTATTTACATTAGCCAGACTATTATTTACGTGAAAAAAGTCGGGAACAGAGAAGAAAAAAAGTGGAGAGCAGACAGAGGCGGACAAAGCAGACACAACGCATCGGACTGTGAAAGAGGCTACACACGCGGAGGGAAGCCGCACTCGCGCACACGAGGGAGATATTTATCTTCTCTCTTTTATCTAGTACTTATTTTTATTAGTATGTTAGGCTAGTATTTTTATCCAGTTTGAGGGGATGTTTGAACCCTAATTTCGATTTGTCTATGAATTGGATGATCTATTTCTTTCGTTGGTTAATGGAGACGTCGTATTTATTTTGTTGATGAGTTGATTCACGTTATCTATGTTTAATGTTTATGAATTATGATGTTTGATTTAGTTTGGCCAGCTACGTTGAATGTTCATAGTTTAATTGCTAGATTCAAGACTTTAATCCGTAATTGTTATTGTCTTGTGTCGTTAGTAGTAAACTAGAGGTTGTGCATCTCTAGGGTAGCGTGAACATAAGTTAAATAGTCCGATCTTGTGCGTCCATTGCTTAGACTAATCTATTTTTCTAGTAATTAATGCTGCTGGTGCATTAAATCTAGAGAGCTTATTCTAGGTTGTCCGCTAGTTAGGCTTGGTCGAAGAGCTTATTTCGACTAAATATTCTGTAAGGGAAAATTCGGTTAACAGAGCTTATTGTTAGCTAGGGTTGGTAATTCATTAGCAATTTAAAGAAAGCGTCGAAATTGATTAACAGTAAATTTAGATTGGGTGATAACTAAACCGAAAACTGGACTTCTCTTATTTTATTTAATTTTGATTTTATTTTATTTTATTTTCACTAAACCAAACCCCCCCCCTCCCCTTTTACTGCTTTCCTAGTTTTAATTCAATTAATACGAAAATTGTCACAATTTAATTCCTGCGCCTCGTGGGATCGACCCTTACTCACTGCTACTACTAGTTAGTAGAGGTTTGTTGAGGAAAACTTTTATAAATTTAAATTTTGTCGCGTTGCGACGCGCGGTCAACTACAACCAACTCTAAGTCGTGGGTAGGATAGTTATGCTCATGTGGCTTCAACTGACGTGAAGCGTACGCTATAACCTGTCCATCTTGCATAAGTACACACCCCAAACCCTGTCTCGGAGCATCACTAAAGATGGTGAAGCTCTGAGAAGGATCTGGAATGGTCAGCACCGGTGTCGTCGTAAGCCTCTTTTTAAGCTCCTGAAAGCTCGACTCACAACGATCTGTCCACTTGAACTTCACAGACTTCCTCGTCAACTGGGACAAAGGGAGGTCAATTTTCGAAAATCTCTCAATAAATCTGCGATAATAACCTGCTAAGCCGAGGAATCTACGGACCTCGGACGATTCTTTGGTGCTGACCAGTTCTGAACTGCGGCAATCTTTGATGGATCAACTTCAATACCTGCCTGAGTGATAATGTGGCCAAGAAAAGCCACTCGCTGCAGCCAAAATTCGCATTATGAGAACTTAGCGTATAATTTTCTCGTCTAAGGGTCTCAAGAACAACCCTCAGATGCTCTTCATGTTCCTTCTGGCTCCTGGAATAAATCAAATTATCATCTATGAACACGATAACAAATTGATCTAGAAATGGATGGAATACACGGTTCATCAAGTCCATGAACACCGCTGGGGCATTGCTGAGACCGAACAACATAACCACGAACTTGTATTGACCGTATTAGGTACAGAATGCTGTTTTGGCAATATCTAACTCCTTGATCTTCAACTGGTGGTAACTTGAACGTAAATCAATCTTAAAAAATACACAGGCTCCCCTCAGTTGGTCGAACAAGTCATCAATTCAGGGAAGTTGTTAAGATCCCGGTAATCAATACACATTCGCATAGAACCGTCCTTCTTCTTGACGAATAGAATGGGTGCTCCCCATGGTGAAACACTCGGTCGAATAAAATCGAGTTTCAGCAACTCCTGGATCTGAGTCTTTAACTCCTGTAATTCTTTTGGTTCCATTCTGTAAGGCGCCTTAGATACTGGTCCGGCTCCTGGTACAAGATCAATAGAAAACTCCACTTGCCGGTTAGGTGGTCCGCTTGGAAGCTGATCTGGAAACACATCCACATACTCACAAATGATAGGAATGTCGTGAGGTGTCTGTGCTTTCGATTTGTCTCTAACAAGGCTCACTAGGTACCTGGCAATAACCTCGTCGTAAGATCTTTTTGGCTTTTGCCATAGAAATGATATGAGCTAAAGTACGGTCCTGGTACCGAAGAAAGTGATCTGGTCGTCCTCTGGAAGATGAAGAGTAATCTCCCGGTCGTGACAACGAATATCTGCATGAAAATGGGTTAGCCAGTCCATACCGAGAATGAGGTCAAAATCCCTCATCTCGATGACATATGCGTCGGTAGTCATGATACGGCCGCCGACAGAAAGGCTGTGACTTTCAGCTTTGGCATTGGTCACTATCTTTCTTCCCGAGGCTAAACTCACATCGAGAGGATCGACAGTGCTGATAGAATGAACTCCAATGGCATCAAGATATCGGTGTGATATGAACGAATAAGTGGCTCCAGTGTCGAATAAAGCGAAAACAGGAACATCATTTAGAATAATCATCCCAGACATGGTACCTGGGTGTTGCTCTGCTTTGGCATGATCTACGGCATAGACACAGGCCTATTGTCTCCCTCGCTGCTGCTGTTGGGGCTGTCTCGGAGGCTGTTGCCTGGATTGCTGGTGTTGTTGAGGTTGCTGTTGTGGTTTTTGTCGTTGCTGCTACCGCTCTAACAGTTAAGAATGGCATGTCCGACCCTTCTGCAATAGTAACAGATGTTCTGGCCTATAAGACACTTTCCATGGTGACGTCATCCGCATGTGCCGCAAGGTGGGGTCGGTTGTTGTCTAGGGCGGTTCCTCTATTCATTCTGGAATCCTTTCCACTTTCTCTTTCCCTTGTTCTTCGGCAGTTGGGCAACTACTGGTTGGGCAGGTGGTACTGGTAGCGGTTGGGCAATTGGCTGTGCTAGGATCTGAGTGGCCTCCCTCCGGATACTTGCGTCTATCTCCTAGGCCATGGTAACGGTGTTGGCATAAGTTTGGATGCCGTGACCAACTATGTTGTGACGAACTACTGGTAAAAGTCCGTCACTAAAATGCCTCAATCTCTTCTCCTCCAAATCCAGTAACTCGGGAACGAAGAATCCAAGTCGAGTAAACTCACGTTCGTACTCATCCACTGAACGAGCACGCTGTTTAAGCGCCAGAAACTGACGCCCAAGCTCTACTCGATAATATGCGGGATAATACGGGATTATCTCCTTGAATCGATCCCACGTACAGTTCTCCTTCTCACCGGGATGCATTCCCCAGTAGGCATTCCACCAAAGTCGTGCATCACCAGTCATCTGGATCTGGGCACAAAGTACGCGGTAACGATCGGCACAATCCATGACCTCAAAGATCATCTCGAGGCCCTGGATACATTCATCGACAAGTCGGGGATCTCCCTGACCGAAAAACTTCTCAGGATGGTAGTCGCGAAACTGGGCGACTACGGTGGACTATGGAATTTCCTGATGATCCTGATCTCTACATCGTGCCATCTGTATAGTCAAATGCTCAATTTGATCAAACATAGAGACTTAGCACAACAAAATTACACTAACTGATTGATAAGGCACACAAATCTCTTGACGAGTCGCTAAATCATCTCGAGAAAGCTAGAATCGAATTATCGGACAAGCTAGAGTAAATCAACTATATCCTGAAAAATACTCTATTACTAACTTGAGCATCCATACTAGTTTCTAGGGTTGGATATCTGACACCCTACTGAGCACAGACTTAGACATTTGTTTATAAGTAAAAAATTAAATCAGCACTTACCTGGTAGTCGGCGAGGTGTGAGCGTGGTGTGGTCGGGTTTTCTGAAAATAGAGGATGAATCTCTTGAGCATTTATTATTATTTCTTACTTACTGGCGTATTCAGATACACAAAAACATGCTCTGATACCAATTGTAACACCTCGCTATCTTGCTAATATCAGAGTCAATTTTTCACAAATTTCTTTCTAAAAATACTTATTAAATTGTGAAATCTTAAATCGGGATGCTACTTAAAACCTTTCATTTCTGAAAACCCCATTATCTTTTTCTAAATCTAACTGTAAAGAAAACATATTATAATTAATCAAACTGGCATGTAATACTGTACAAAATCCGACTGATAATTCAGATCAAAATTTGAAAACCAACATGCAAGTCTGAAAAACTGTAAGTGTCAGCGGAAGTAAAACGTGGCAAAATATATACAACAAAAGTCTGCAAAATGGCGTATAACCAAACCCATGACCACGAACCAATAGCTGAGCTCACACCTCTAGACCCACCCTGCGATCTGAAAAAGAGAAAATAGTGGGGGCGTGAGCACTAAAAGCCACTGTGCTACGCAGAAACTCATACTAAAGTAAACAACAATAATAATTGGAATATCATGATCAATAGTATATATAACTGAAACTGATACTAAATCTGATACTGATCAACAGTATATAATCTGAAACTGAATCTGCCGACAATAAAAACTGAGTCGGGACCATGTGCACAGTCTAGTGGACTATTAAGGCAATACTGTCGGCTATTTGAGCCGCCACCAGAACTTAGGATGGACTTACGGTATCTGAAGGCCACCCTAAGCGGTAACTGAATATACATACCTCGAACATGATATCTGTAATTATACTCAATGTAATACCCAGTCTGAGTCCCCACCTGCACTGCTGGTTTGAAAATGTAAGTGCTGATTGGCTGCTGACTGTTCAAACTATAAAATATATAAATAAACAAATACTAAGTACTATGCTGAGACTTACTAAAAACAGCTGCTAAGATGCTCGACTCTAACTGAATTTATTGAAATAATCTAGGGTTCTATTTTAACTGCTTTTAAATCTGAACTGAATTGGTATTGCTATACTGAACTGACTGGACTAAAAAATTAACTGAAATCCTGAACTGGACTCGAACCGGGTCAATAAATACTGAAAAACTCAATTGATCGGTCTAGACCGGACGGTTTACTGGCTGGCCGGACCGCCGACTCACTGTGGCCGGGTGGTCGGCCAATGGCTCGGGCCAACCAGCTCGATCTCGCGCAGGGCCTGCTAGTGCCCTGGCGCGGTCTCACGCGCGGCCTAGGCGCAGCCTGGGCGCGACTGGGCACTGCTGGCGTCGGCAGGACGCCACTGGTACCCGCCAAGTGCCGCTAGGCACGGCGGTTGGTGTCTGGTTACTGACGGGCGCGACAGGCGCTGGCCCGCACATGACTGGGCATGACTTAAGAGCTCGCGGGTGCGACTGGCACAACACGCGCGCAAGTAACGACCATCGAGTGCTGCTGGGCACTGCCGATGGCGACTGGGCACTTGGATGCGCGACTGGCCACTGCCGAGCACGCTGGCTTCAGCACTGATGCGTACAAGCACTGCCGGGCGCTGCTGTGCACCGTGGAAAGGCAACTGGTACGCTGGCCAACATTGCTCGCGCGCAGTAGTGCGACTGGTGCCATACGGGCGCTGTCGGGCGACCCTGACGGCACACGGCGCTCGGGCGTGTTGTCGGGCATTGGCTGAGGCCTACTATGCATACTGGCGCTTTACTGGGAGCGCTGGCATGCGCTGGGACTCACCAGCGTGCGTGGGGGCACTGTTGGCTGACGGAATACATGTGTGCTACGAGGCGGCTAAGCGCTCCCGGCGTAGCTTACCCTCGCTATGTGCTGCGGGCATTGGACGCACGCAGGCTGGCTGCGTGCTGCCGTGCGTGACTGGCATGCGCTACGCGCACCTATGCACACACCCGTTAGCGGCACGCTACTGGACACTGCGGCACGAGCTACGCGCGATGCACCACTGTGATGAAGACTTGTGTGTTTCGCTCACTCTTTTGCCTCGAACAAAGCTTCGCCATGACTCGCTCTCGACGATAGATGTGGGCGACTCGGTAATTAGCCTTATCTTCTCACGATTTTGAGATCACTCGGGTCTTAGCCTCTCTCACTCGATTTGTAAGACAAAACTCTCACGAATTTTAGACATACGGTTTGCTCTTACGAACTATTTTCCATTAACTCATCAACATTCTAGACATTTAATAATGAAGAGTACATAGGGTATTTATAGGTGCAATATAAATCTAATCCTAAATTAACTAGAACAACTAAACCATGCAAGAATATAAATCCTAAGGAAAGTAAATCTCATAACATCTTCTACTAATAAAATCCTAATACTACTAGATCTCCTAATTACTTAGCTTGTACTCCAAATCCTTGCCTTGCACTCCAAGTAGCACGGCCAAACCTAAACCTGCCGCCCAAGTCCGCGCACGCCGCCTCACACGCCTAGTCCTCGGCGGACTCGGCTTCGTCCGCGTCACCCGCATCGCACGCGCGCGCCCAGCATCTGCCGATCTCCTCTCGCGCGTGGTACTGCAGGCCAGCCAATCCTAGTCCTGCGCGGCATTGGTCGTCCACGCCTGCTCCGCACTCGCGCGCCTTCACGCGCCTTGTCGCTGTAGGCTTCCTCGCGCGCGTGCACTCCTGCCAGTCCTAGGCCTGCAAAGCCTATGCCATCGCCCGCGTGAACTCCATTTGCGCGTCTCGTTCTACCCGCGCCTTCGCTGCCCGACGCCTGTGCATCCCAGCCACCTGCGCACATCTCCCTCGCCCAATCGCGCGCATCACCGCCCGATGCGTGTTTCTCGCTCTTTAGCCATTCGCCGTCGATTGCTTGCGCATCCGTCCACTCGCCGCACCCATTTGCCGGACCACAACAATCTCCCGCGCGCGTCTTCCACCCATCTTCCACCTCTCACGCGTCCATTCTCTTAACCTCCATGCGCATGCGCGCCTCTTCCTTGCACAAGCCTTGCACCAATCTCCTAACTTTCCCGACACGAAGCACTCAACATATGCCCAATCTTTCTTCGTGTGCAACCGTCGTGTGTCTCTTCTTAGCGCGCTTAGCCTAGCGTCTCCTATTGCGCGATCGCCTTCTCTTGCCACAGCCTCTTGGCCAGTCACGCCTAAACGATGGCCAATATTCCTCCACTTGCGGCTCCTCCAACCCACTCTCGAGCCGTCCCAGGACTCGTTCTCGAACTCACCGGGGTTAATAACCACTTCCGTATCATTCCCCTTCCCTTCAAGTACTTCCTTGTCCTCAAGGATAATAAAATTCAACTCCTCGACATCATTCTGCTCCTCAGTAGGCGAGTCGCCTTGATCCTCGGTTCTCAACTTGATGCGTTTTCCTGGTCGCCCAAACTCCATATTTCCTCGCTTATAGTTAGTTGTGATGGGCCCAAGTGTTTCGAGCCACTACACTCCCTACACTACATCGGTAGCCTTTAGCGGTAAGGCGTAGAGGTCAATCTCCAACTCCTGATCTTGCGCCATGATGGGAACCTTCTTGAATAGTTGATTACCTCGTAGTTCCTGTCCATTAGCTACTTTGACACCAAACATCTGGACTTTTGTGGGCACCAACTTCAACTTCCTGGCTATCTCCTCATTAATAAAATTCAAACTCGACCCACTATCAACGAGCACTTCCAGCAACATATCCTTTATCTCAGCGGTAAACATGATCATCTTTGGACCTCGTTTCTTGCACCTGACCACATGCACTATCATGATTCTACTCAAACTCTAACAAGTAGACTTCTTTACCTTTGCACTTGTGGTCCAGTGTAAATCGTTCGTTGCATGTGAAGCATAAGCCCTTTGCTCTTCGCCGCTGGATCTCATCCTCTGTTAACCTTCGCATGTTGCTCGTGGTGCGTGTCCCCTCACCGAATGTCGGCCTGCCCTCGGCCCGTGGGGGCGCCTCCTCGGTTGCGGCGCTTGCGCGCCTTGGCTCCGTGCGCGCATCGCCCGGTCTTGCCTTGCGCACCGCCATGAGGTGATCCTTGTGTAGGCGCGCTGACTCCATCATGGCCCTCGTCGATCTTGGCCTGTCCAAGCACACCTCAGGTGGCAGTTCGGCTTTCAAGCCTCCAACAAATGCCCCAACAAGTGCACTCTCGGGCCAATCACGTACCCGGCTAGCAATTCTCTCAAACTCCTTTTGATAGTCACGTACACTACCAGTTTGACGGATCCTCAACAAAGCCTCATCATAATCGAAATAATCACTAGACCCAAACCTGGTAATCAACTCCTTCTCAAAATCTCTCCATCGCATGTGCTCATCTCTGTTCTTGTGTAGCAACCACTGCCACCAAACGTTAGCCTCACCATCCAGATGATAGGTGTCTATCTTGACTATTTCGCTCCTATGGATGCCGTTTATCTCGAAGTATTGCGTGGAACGGCTTAACCATGCGTCCGGATCTACTCCTTCAAATGCCGGCAATGTGAGCTTCGGCCTTGCGTGCGCGTGTTCCCCGCGGTACTGCCGGTCGTCGCGCTGTCGCCGATCGCCGTGGTGTTGAGTTGTTCGCGTTGCGCGCGTCGCCCGGGAGCGCTCGTCGTAGTCATCGCGACTCGACGCCGAGCTGCTCGACCCCGCCGTGGTCGACCGTGGTGTGCGGCTGGTCCGCGGCTTGCGGTTGACTCGCTCGATCTTCTCCGCCAATTCGTGGATCATGAGCTCCAATTTCGCCATGTTTTCGTTGACCACGTGTTGTCAGTTGGGACCTCATGCTTTCTTCCAACATATTGAACCTCTCACGGTTTGTCATAGCTCTCTCTTTTTTTTTAATAGCTCACAAAAAATTTTGAAAAAAGAAGAAGAAAATTCGAAAATATTTGAACAAAAGGGGAAAAAAATCGGACCAAAGGAAAAAATTCGAAAGAAATTCGAACCTAGGGGGAAAAATCGGACAAAAAGAAAAAAAAAATAGGATAGAAAAAGTTTAACTTAACACGATCAATCACTCTCAATGAAAGCACCGATGATGAAGGATCGTGTGTTCCGCACAACTCGTTTGCCTCGAACAAAGCTTCACCACGGCTCGCTCTCGACGATAGATGTGGACGACTCAGTATTTAGCCTTATCTTCTCACGATTTTGAGATCACTCGGGTCTTAGCCTCGCTCACTCGATTTGTATGACAAAACTCTCACGAATTTTAGACACACGGTTTGCTCTTACGAACTATTTTCCATTAACTCATCAACATTCTAGACATTTAATAATGAAGAGTACATGGGGTATTTATAGGTACAAAATAAATCTAGTCCTATATTAACTAGAACTCCTAAACCATGCAAGAATATAAATCCTAAGGAAAGTAAACCTCCTAACATCTTCTACTAATAAAATCCTAATACAACTAGATCTCCTAATTACTTGGCTTGCACTCCAAATCATTGCCTTGCACTCCAAGTAGCTCGGCCAAACCTAAATCCGCCGCCCAAGTCCGCGCACGCCGCCTCGCACGCCTAGTCCTCGGCGGACTCGGCATCATCCGTGTCACCCACATCGCACGCGCACGCTGTCGTGCGCTGATGAAGATCGCGTGTCCCGACTGCCGATAAGCCACAAACCAATGCCTTGAATCGTCGATAGTTGCCTAGAGGTTCACAAACCGCACCCCTCTAAACGAATAAAATTGCAATAGAAATCAAGAAGAAATCTAAGACAAAGTGTTTGAACATTTCTATTGATAATTTCGATGATGATAAATAACAAGGGGAAGGGCCTTTATATAGGCACAAAATATGTCTAATCCTAATCTACCTAGGGAACTAATTAAGCAATAAAATATTAAGAGTCCTAAACAATCTAGATATTATAATGGAATAAGAAAACCAAATAGCTAGGGGATCTAATGTCTTAGCTTGCACTCCAAGTAGTCTTGTCTTGCACTCAACTCCAAACTCCTAGCCGCCCATCCGCCGCCTTGGTCCAACCGCCCGCGTGTTGCCCTAGTCCTCGAGGACTAGGGTCGTGCCTCCTACGCCCGCCTATCCTCTTGCCTCGAGGATTAAGGTCTCGCGCCATGCGTGCGCCATTCGTATTCCTTGAAGGATCATGCTTCGAGCCCCTATGCACTATGCCTATTCCTACTAGGAATATGCTCTCGGCTACGTTGCCTGACCTTCCGAGGATTACTCCATCACCGATCTTTTACGCGCGTTCCGGCACACAGCTGCTTTTCCTAGTCCTGCGTGTTGGGTTCTGTTAGGAACGTCAAACAACATGCACAGTATTGAACTTTATCGAAATATATCCTAACGCAGCGAAATCTATAGAGTACCGTTGATGAAGTTCGTCTGAACACCACAACCTAATGGGCGGATAGGTTTGGCCTTTAGTCGATTCTAATTGACACGTCAAACGGATCACGGTCGAACGGCACGTGGGTCTCGGCGCCGGGCTGCAGCGGACGATCGTGCGCGTCGGGCGCGGACTGCTGGCGTGACGTGCGGATCACTGGCAGGGCGCGTCGGACGCTGGGCATACGCGGAGATACGCTGGGAACGCGTACGGGCGCTGGCGAGGACGCGCGGGATGCGGGACAGCGTGAATGGGTGCTGGGGCGTGTCGCGCGTGCGTTGCAGAACTCCTAGGCAGCTGCGGATTGGCGTCGTGCGTCTGGGCCACGCGGACGTGCGGAGCAAGGAATCCTAAGCGCACAAGGACTTTCACGCGCGTGTAGGATGCGCGCTGGGAGTGCGCGATCGGCGACTGGGGAGATGCACACGCGAACAGCAACGAACAGGTAACGCTTGGACCTCACGGGCGTTGCACGCGGACGCTGCTGGGAGTTGGCGACGGGCCTGGCTGGTGCACGACTGCGAGCGACAGCTTGCGGTGGTGATCGGCTGGGCTCGGCTGACTTCCGGCGGCAGTAGGTGATTTCCGACGACTCCTCACGGCGGTGGACGGCGGCAATCGGCGGCGATGAGGTGGTGAAGATGACTTGAATTATATATAATATAAAGGCTCGAATAATTGTACCCAAAAGCCTTCTAACGGATTACAAAAAAAAAAAAAAAAAAATCGATTAAACTTGGTGGAGCGTTTAATCGAATCTCCCTAACTCTCGAACGATGCTATTTCTCACGTGTATGTAGATGAGAAAATCGGCCAACATAACATTGTAGGAGAGATATGGACATGGTGTATTTATAGGCTCCATTAGGGACCTTAAGGAGGTGCTAAATATGGGCTTATTCCATTAGGCCTTGGAATCCTAATTCTATTCCAATACTAATTTAATGTAGGAAGGAAATCTCCTACTAATCTCCTCCTTTCTAGAAGACTCCTAAGTCTTAATTCCTAATTTAGGAAGCCTAATTTTACTCCAATTAATAATGTAATGTAGGAAATATATTTCCTACTAATCTCCATCTTCTAGAAGACTCCCAAGTCTCCTAATCCCAAGAGAAGATTCTAGTAGAAATTTTATTCTCCTAATGAATTAATTAATATGAAATAAAATTAATTCCTATTTAATGAAATTAAATAATAAAACATCCCACTAGAGTAATATTATTGCTCTCTCCATTTAGCCACTATTTTACCAATAAAATCGAGCCTCCATGATTAAATAATATAATTCGATTGATCGATTTACCTCCCTATGTTTAAGATATAACGTCCGTTGATTAAATAAATTACTGACAAAATAATTAATCAACTTCTTATTCATTTCCGAAATTAGTACCACTCAGACTTTAACCATTATGTCAGACAATCGTCTACCTGCAGGGTTTAACATAATGTTTCTTCTTGAGCTCATTTCGGGGACGTCATCAATCCAGTGCACTGGAACATAGTGACCGTAAATAATTTATAATAGCACATCATATAATTATTCTTACTTACCAAAATACCTCGTATGTCATCCTATTAAAATAGGAATCACTTGGTAAATCAAATAAATAAGAAATAAAAATATATGCCTATTTTATATTATCTTACAGCTTAAGAGAACGCATCAATCACTGAAGGTCTAGGTTACGATAATGGTCAGTGAGTCTCATATCCTTATCCTTCCGTGGTCCTGTTCAACACTTAACATAAGTGCTAGTGTAATCCTTCAGTCAAAGACCAACTGAATCGAGAATACACTACAATCTTTTTCCAAGTGGGGTCTCACTGCCAGTCTAGACTGGAACGAATAGTTTAGTCTTATAAGGAACCGATAGGTGATCTTTCTGTTCGAAACTCTTCAAACCACACTACCTCAATATAAGACATGGAGTATGTATTGCATAAATAAATAAACTGCAAACATATGTACTTTGACCGAAACATGATTGCCAGATCAAAATGGAATTGATAGAATCTACAAAACATAGCTTTTACAGCATACCTCTAACAATCTCCCACTTATGCTTTATAAACTCATGGCTAAACAAAATAACCACAATTTCTTTCAATCTAATTCTCAAAGACTAGTCTACTATGTTGCCCTAACATCTGACTCCCATTTCTTCTACGTGTCTCTTAAAGACTTTTGTCGGTAGGCTCTTCGTAAAAGGATCTGCTAGGTTGTCCTCTGATTTTATCTTGGCAACAACAACTTCTCCTCGTCCAACGATTTCTCGTATCAGGTGGTACTTGCGCCCTATGTGTTTACTCGCTTTATAAGTCCGTGGCTCCTTCGAATTTGCTACTGCTCCGCTGTTATCACAGAACACTGTGATTGCAGCGGGCAAACTCGGTACCCATCAAGGTCGAGGAGAAAATTCCTGAGCCAGACAGCTTCTTTCGCTGCCTCTGAGGATGCTACATACTCAGCCTCCATGGTAGAGTCCGCCACGCATTTCTGCTTGACACTCTTCCATACTATGGCTCATCCTCCTAAAGTAAACACAAACCCTGAGGTTGACTTGCTTTCGTCCCGGTCTGCCTGAAAGTCAGAATCGGTGTAACCCAACGGAAGCAATTCATCTGCCTGGTAAATCAACATGTACTCCTTAGTCCTACGTAGGTACTTGAGTATATGCTTTACCGCAGACCAATGTTTTGGTCCTAGATTACTCTGATATCTTGCTACCATGCCCATGGCATAACAAATATCAGGTCGCGTGCACAACATAGCATACATGAGGCTTCCTGCTGTCGATGCATAAGGAACTGCCTTCATGTACTCTATCTCTTGAGTCGTCTTCGGGCACATCCTCTTAGATAGAGGTATTCCATGCCGAAAGGGTAAATCCCCTTTCTTGGAATCCTGCATGTTGAAACGCTTTAGGACCGTGTCTATGTATGTGGATTGGGATAGGCACAACTTTCTCTTCTCTCGGTCGCGAATGACCTTGATTCTGAGAACATGTCCTACTTCACCCAAATCCTTCATATCAAACTGCTTGGATAACATTATCTTTACGTTTGATAACATCTTCACACTGTTTCCAATGGGAAGAATATCATTCACGTACAGCACTAGAAACACCACCACGTTTCCATCACTTTTCTTGTACACACAGTGCTCATCTAGACATTAGGTAAATCCATACGATTGGACAACCTCGTCAAAACGGATATTCCAAGACCTCGAAGCCTGCTTCAGCCCATAAATGGACCTCTTCAGCTTGCAGACCAGATGCTCTTGGCCCTTTGCAATGAATCCTTCTGGTTGCTGCATATAGATGTCCTCGTCCAAATTCCCGTTAAGGAAAGCGGTCTTAACATCCATTTGCCAAATCTCATAATCCATATGAGTGGCCACAACCAAGAGAATCCTGATGGATTTGAGCATGGCTACCGGCGAAAAGGTTTCCTCATAATCGATCCCTTCTTTTTGAGTGTACCCTTTCGCAACAAGCCTGGCTTTGAAGGTCTCAACCTTCCCATCTGCTCCTCTCTTTCTCTTATAGACCCACTTGCATCCAATGGCACGAACGCCACTGGGTGGCTCTACAAGATCCCAGACCTGATTAGTGTCCATTGACTGTATTTCAGATTTCATCGCCTTTTGCCAAGACTCTGCGTCCCGATCTTGGAGTGCCTCATTGTATGTCCATGGATCGGATTCAAGAATGTCCGGGACAGCCTCAGAAGACTCTCCCAGACCCATGAACCGTTCGGGCTACCAGACAACCCTCTCACTACGACGAGGTACTACCTACTCAGGTGCATCGTCAGTGATACGTGTTGCAGTACTTTGTGGTGTAACATCTAGCGCACTCGGTATTGAAGTACTCACTCCCTTTAACTCCTCAAGAACATGTCTACTATTGGGCTTATGATCTAAGACATAGTCTTCTTCCAAGAACCTAGCATTCGTGCTAACGATTACTTTCTGGTCCTCGGGACTATAAAATAGACCACCTTTCGTTTCCTTCGAATATCCCACAAACAACCTTACTTCTGATCTCGGTTCCAACTTATCAGTATCGGTTCTCAGCACATGTGCTGGACTACCCCAAATCCTGAGATGCTTTAGACTAGGCTTATGCCCAGACCACAACTCCAATGGTGTAGACGGTACTGATTTAGAAAGTACTCTATTCAGAATGTACACCACTGTTTCTAGGGCATATCCCCAAAATGAATCTGGTAAACTACTATAACTCATCATTGCACTAACCATTTTCATAAGAGTCATGTTCCTCCATTCTGCTACGTCATTCTGCTGAGGCGTGCCAGGCATAGTCAGCTGGGACGTAATCCCATTATCCATCAAGTAGCTCCTAAATTCATTCGAGAGATATTCGCCACCACGATCTGATCGTAATGACTTGATACTTTTTCCTAACTGCTTCTCCACAACTGCCTTATACTCCAAGAACTTCTCAAAGCATTCAGAATTGCGGTGCAGAAAGAAAATGTACCCATATATCGAGTAATCATCGATAAACGTAACGAAGTAATCGAAACCACCTCTCGCTTGAATACTCATAGGACCACATAAATCGGAATGAACTAGCCCTAACACATCTTCGGCTCTATGCCCCTTTGAACTAAAAACCCTCTTAGTTATCTTACCTTCCAGGCAAGACTCACAAGTTGGAAAAGCCTCGACTTCTAACGACCCCAAGGGCCCGTCTGCTACCAACCTTTGAATCCTCCTAAGGTTAATATGACCAAGTCTTAGATGCCAAAAATATGTTTCATTCATTTTAGAAGGTTCCTTTCTCTTATTCAGATTAGATGAGGAATTAAGTAATTGTTTCTGTTGCAGTGGAGATGTCTTAGATTCTAGAATGTATAGATTGTCAACTAATGAACCAGAACATATGAACTTTTTGCCAAAATGAATAACAACTTTATTATCAAACGTAGCGGAAAAACCGTTCATAAACAACTTAGAAACTGAAATCAAATTCTTTCTAAAACTGGGAACATAAAGACAATCTTTCAAAACTAGAAACCTATCTAAGCCAAAATCTAAACAGACGTCTCCCACTGCAACTGCTGACACTCTACTAGCATCGCCCAAGTAGATGGTAACTTCTCCTTTCCTAAGTCGCTTGATTTCTTGGAACCCCTGCAATGAATTGCAGACATGATCAGTGGCCCCTGTATCTACACACCAGGTACTGGTAGATAACACCGCTAAACATATTTCAACGACTAAAGCAAAAGGAGTACCTTTGTCGGGTTTCTTGGGAAGAGGGCAGTTTGGCTTCCAGTGTCCTTTCTGCTGACAATTGTAGCACTTTCCTTTCGGCTTCTTCGCTTTTTGTCGAGGTTGCGCGTCACTCATGACCGCCTTGCCCTTTTCTGCGGACTTCTTCTTCTTCTTGCCATTAGGAGCCTTAGAAGTGGAAGCTTCTCCCCGCTGGGCCACCATAGCTTGGGTCTTCTGACGAAACAGGCCCTCTGCCGATTGAAGTTCAACAACAAGTTCTGAAAGAGTCATCAACATCTTATTCATGTTGTAATTCAACCAAAATTGTTCGAAGCTCTTCGGCAAAGACTGGAGCACTATATCGACCTGGGTTTCCCCATCAATAAAAGCCCCAAGAACCTCCAGCTCATTCAGCTGGGCCATCATAGCAAGAACATGTTCTCTTACGGGAGTGCCCTCGTGCATGGTCATGTTCATCAGAACCCTCATGGCCTCTTGTCGGGCAGCCCGCGACTGATGACCAAATAACTCCTTGAGATTGAGGAACATGTCCGTTGCAGTGTTCACAGACTGATGTTGATGTTGAAGTACATTTGACAAAGATGCCAAGATATAATACTTCGCCATCTCGTCAGCCTTTTTCCACCGAGCATACTCCTCTTTCTCTTGGTCTGGTGCATTGTCAGCAGGCACAGCCGGACAAGCCTCAACAGTAGCAAATTTGTACCCTTCAGCAGTTAACACTATATCCAAGTTCCTTTTCCAGTCAATATAATTGGGACCAATAAGTTTGTTTTCTTTGAGAATTACAGACAACGGATTGAAAGACATTTTGAATTCCTGGGATCATGCAAACATAGTCTTTACTCAGTCAAGTAGTTTTGAATTTATACATCAAATACTGATCCCATTTAACAACATTTGAATAAATTCACCAACACCTCAAAACACCGAATCCCTGCAGGCCACCGAGTGTGGACGTCTACGGTTCAAACATTCACAAGAGGAGGGATAAATCCCATTAGCTTAACATAGTGCCGAGCAATACTTAACTAATAGTCGGTTTCATCTTTTGGCCAGCGCAATTAACTTTATAAAAGAATAAAAACGACCTTGTCCTTTGGGACTATCGTAATTATTTGCACTTTAAGCGTAACCCATTAATTGGTACTAAGTTTACTACCAAAATTATACGTCCACCTTTGGTGACCCGTACGCTTTTGAAATAGCTCACTATAACCATCCCGAAGGAGATTCGTCCTTGTGAACTGTGAAATAAAATGTCCTTTGGGCTCGAATTAAATCACTTTACTGACAAACCTATAATGGAGGCCTTAGATGTAATTTATTTCAACCCATTACACACTTAATATAATTTTTATTTTGTGGGATTTTATTAACATGTTTGTATTTGCACATAAGCAATCACGTAAAACATGCATGATTAATGAGAAATAATAAACTAGGAACTATAATCCAACTATCATGGCCATTAATCAATCTCCAATGTTACGGAGACAACACAGTCCTGTCCTTGTTGAGTGTGTCCTCCGTTTCAGGTATTGGAACTCCCTCTTTCGCAGTGACTCCCACTGAATTGGTCGTCTCCGGGAAAGTCGCCATTGGATCAACACCATGGCATCCGTGTACGTGTTTATGCCTCGCCCTGTCAAGGTTGGTCCACGCCCGCCGGATCAATAATGAATAATATAAACAACAATTACATAATTCATCCTATGACCCACGCAGGAGCCGTACATGAGTTTCTATGAAAGCAATAAACTATGCGTTGTCCCACCGCGCGAATAATTTATTGCAAGAATTCACCAACCTAAAAATTCCTTGATATGTCCAAGGCTTTAAAAGCAACATACATTCAACATGAATTAAACTCCATACATACGGGCCACAATAGTCGGATTCGAAAACCTGCAAAAACTTATTGCATTTTCTAATCTACTATGCCGCTGCGTCCGTACGCACATAATTCATGTAAACAGGCAAAGTCCAAAATTCAAACTGTGCACGAGTTTGCATTAAGCCTGGGCTCTGATACCAGTTGTTAGGTTCTGTTAGGAACGTCAAACAACATGCACAATATTGAACTTTATCGAAATAAATCCTAACGCAGCGAAATCTAAAGTTAGGATATGGACGTTTACCTTATAAATTTTTTGCCGACCCTGAGACGATGTAGAGTACCGTTGATGAAGTTAGTCTGAACACCACAACCTAATGGGCGGATAGGTTTGGCCTTTAGTCAATTCTAATCGACACATCAAACGGATCCCGGTTGAACGACACGCGGGTCTCGGCGTCGGGCTGCAGCAGACGATCGTGTGCGTCGGGCGCGGACAGCGTGCGCGGACTGCTGGTGTGACGTGCGGATCACTAGCAGGGCGTGTCGGGCGCTGGGCATACGCGGAGATACGCTGGGAACGCGGACTGGCGCTGGCGAGGACGCGCGGGATGCAGAACAGTGTGAACGGGCGCTGGGGTGTGTCGCGCGTGCGTTGCGGGACTCCTAGGCAGCCGCGGATTGGCGTCGTGCGTCTAGGCCATGCGGACGTGCGGAGCAAAGAATCTTGGGCGCACAAGGACTGTCGCGTGCGTGTAGGATGCGCGCTGGGAGTGCGCGATCAGCGACTGGAGAGATGCACACGCGAACAGCAACGAACAGGTAACGCTTGGACCTTACGGGCGTTGCACGCGGACGCTGCTGGGAGTTGGTGACGGGCCTGACTGGTGCGCGACTGCGAGCGACAGCTTGCGGTGGCGATCGGCTGGGCTCGGCTGACTTCCGGCGGCAGTAGGTGATTTCTGGCGACTCCCCACGGCGGTGGACGACGGCGATCGACGGCGATGAGGTGGTGAAGATGACCGGAAGTATATATAATATAAAGGCTCGAATAATTGTACCCAAAAGCCATCTAACGGAATACCTAAATACCTATTTGATTAAACTTGGTGGAGCGTTTAATCAAATCTCCCTAACTCTCGAACGATGCTATTTCTCACGTGTATGTAGATGAGAAAATCGGCCAACATAACATTGTAGGAGAGATTGGGACATGGTGTTTTTATAGGCTCTATTAGGGACCTTAAGGAGGTGCTAATTATGGGCTTATTCCATTAGGCCTAGGATTCCTAATTCTACTCCAATACTAATTTATTGTAGGAAGGAAATCTCCTACAAATTTCTTCCTTTCTAGAAGACTCCTAAATCTCCTAACACTACAGAAGATCCTTGTAGGATATCTTTCCTAATTAAATTAATAACCATGGAATAAAATTAATTCATAATTTAGGAAGCCTAATTTTACTCCAATTAATAATGTAATGTATGAAATATATTTCCTACTAATCTCCATCTTCTAGAAGACTCTCAAGCTCCTAATCCCAAGAGAAGATTCTAGTAGAAATTTTATTCTCCTAATTAATTAATTAATATGGAATAAAATTAATTCATATTTAATGGAATTAAATAATAAAACATCCCACTAGAGTAATATTATTGCTCTCCCCATTTAGTCACTATTTTACCAATAAAATGGAGCCTACATGATTAAATAATATTAATCCGATTGATCGATTTACCTCCCTATGTTTAAGATATAACGTCCGTTGATTAATTAAATCACTGAAAAAATAATTAATCAACTTCTTATTCATTTCTGAAATTAGTACCACTCAGACTTTAACCATTATGTCAGACAATCGTCTACCTGCAGGGTTTAACATAATGTTCCTTCCTGAGCTCATTTCGGGGACGTCATCAATCCAGCGCACTGGAACATAGTGACCGTAAATAATTTATAATAGCACATCATATAATTATTCTTATTTACCAAAATACCTCGTATGTCATCCTATTAAAATAGGAATCACTTGGCAAATCAAATAAATAAGAAACAAAAATATGCCTATTTTATATTATCTTACAGCTTAAGAGAACGCATAAATCACTGTAGGTCTAGGTTACGACAACGGTCAGTGAGTCTCATATCCTTATCCTTCTGAGGTCCTGTTCAACACTTAACATAAGTGCTAGTGTAATCCTTCAGTCAAAGACCAACTGAATCAAGAATACACTACAGTCTTTTTCCAAGTGGGGTCTCACTGCCAGTCTAGACTGTGAACGAATAGTTTAGTCTTATAAGGAACCGATAGGTGATCTTTCTGTTCGAAACTCTTCGAACATCACTACCTCAATATAAGACATCGAGTATGTATTGCATAAATAAATAAACTGCAAACATATCTACTTTGACTAAAACATGATTGCCAGATCAAAATGGAATTGATAGAATCTGCAAAACATAGCTTTTGCAGCATACCTCTAACACTGCGGGGTCTAGTATTCGCGTCTTGCCTATTCCTATGAGGACTAGGCTTGCTCCCATGGTCTTGCCTCTCCCTTCGAGTGTGCACGCGATCACACCCTTCGCCTGGGTGACTATCTCGTGCGTGTTGCCCAGCGCCCCGTGCACTGCGCCTTTCTCGTTCGCGAGCTGTGCCGCACCCGTCGCCGCTCGCGCCTTCGCCCGCTCGCAGCCATCCCATGTACGCGCTATCCACCCAACATCCACCCCTCGTGCACCACTCGTCTTCTCAGCAATGTAAACGCCCGAGGCCTTAGCCTCCAAGCGTCGTGCGTGTTGCTCCCTCGCGCATGCCTTGCACTAGTCGACCGCGTCGCCTGAGCCTGCTATCGTTCACTTGACCCCGGTCCACTATGCGTAGTCCTCCCTCAAGCGTCCTAAGCCTTGTACCTCGCAAGCGCACTGCCCGTAGTGCGATGCTCGTGTTCGACTCCTCGAACGTCGACCAACTGCTCGACCTACTAGCGCGTCGATCTGCTGCAGCTTCGACCCTTCAATCCTTGATCTCTCGGGCTTCTTGCTTGACCTCCTTATCGTGGTAGACCCTTGCATGCTTGACCTCTTATGCCATTGCGCACGTCGGCAGCCTCGTATATGGGCTCGTGCACGTCTCCTAGGCTATGAAAGCCTTGTTTCGGCCCTTTGCTCGGCCTTCTTGGATGGTATCGGCCTTCAGAACTTCTCATCTTCAGGGGTCGAAACCCACTTACGTATCATTCTCGCCGCCTTTAAGAATGTCCTTGTCCTCAAGGACTCATCATCGACCCTCAACCAAGTTACCTCCTTTTCAAGATTCACCTCGACCACTACATGCGCAATTTCTTCCACAACCACTGAAACCTCTATAACACCTTCTTCATCCTCTTTCTGAACCTCGCCGACCAATTCATCTTCCTTAGACTTAACCCAAGTTCCTTCAACCTCGGCAAAGTGTTCATCGGGGTATACATCAAAAATAGGCAGTCCTTCATAATCCGTTAACTCGTACTCGTACTTCATCGCCATTGAGTTCTTAAAATATTTTGATAATTCAAATGGAAAGATAGGCTCCTTACACTTTTCGTCGACCCGGTCTTCTTCTTTGTCGGACTCGCCTAGTACGTGGTCGGATGCTCTAACCACCTCGCGTATCTTGGACTGTTGTTGTTTGATCGTCCAATCCTCATGCACCTCCCCTTCGACCTCGGTTGCCTCGACCTCGACTTCATTGACTACTTCGACGTCCATTGGTTCATCCTCGGGGTACACGTTAAAGATAGGCGGGCCATCATAATCTGTCGAGACTTGCTCGACCTCTTCGAAATATTCGTCGAACAGAGGGGGATCCTTGTACTTGACCAGCTCGACTGTGCCCGCGTGTGCGCCTGTCTCCTCGACGGTGAAGATCTGGTCGCCCACATGACAAGCCCGCTCTATACTCTTGAGATCAACCTCCTCGGTCCCGCTGTTCTTGCTTGCCTTTAATGTGACCCGGTGCTCTCCTGAGTCGAACTTCATGACCCCGGTTCGGTAGTTGTGGTCACTTTCCCTAATCCTTCGAGACATTCTAACACAACATCGGGTCCAACCAAGGGTAGCGCATAGAGATCGACTTTGATGGTGACTCCTTGAAATTTGATGGGCACCCCGTGATAAGACTCGGTGCACCTTAGCCGTTGGCCATTGGCTACTCGGACCACGAATTGCTCAACTTTCGTCGTTGGCAACTTCAAATTCTAAGATAGGCGTGGTGTTGATGAAATTGTGTGACGACCCATTGTCCACGAGCAAGACTACACGACGGTCCTTGCCCAACGCCGATAGCTGCATCATCCTTGGTCCTCGAGTACCATCCATCGCATGCGTTGAGATCTCGGCCTCTTCCTCGAGCACCGCGACCTTGATCTCGTTCTCTTCGTGCTCATCGATAACAGGTTCTTCTTCGTCTAAGTCGATGACTTCTATCACAAAGGCTTGCTTGCATCGGTGGCCCGGTGTAATTTTTCTTCGCACTTGTAGCAAAGCCCCTTCTCACGTCGGCACCTCATCTCTTCAAACGATAATCTCTTCACCTCCGGGTTTGGTGGTTGAAATTTATTGGGCGGTCAGGCATTCAGAGTGAAGTAGCTCGGGCCTGGTTGCTCGCGTCGCGACTCGAAGTAGCGTACGTCCGCCCTTCCTCTTCGAGTGGTCGCTAGATGATCTTCTCGGCGTCGAGCCACTTCCATTGCCGCGTGCATTGATTCCGGTCGCTCCAAGCTTACCTCAGCGGCTAGCTCGAACTTCAGCCCACCAATAAATGCCCCAACCAATGCGGTCTCGGGCCAACCTCGTACGCGACATGCCAATCGCTCGAACTCTCTTAGATAGTCGCGCAAGCTGCCTGTCTGTCGAACACGTCATAGCGCCTCATCGTAGTTGTGGTAGTCAGATGTCCCGAAGCGCATGAGTAGCTCGCGCTCAAAATTGCCCCACGTGATGACTCGTTGTCGGCTTTGGTAGATGCTCGTGAGCCATTGCCACCAGACGTTGGCTTCTCCATCAAGATAGTAAGCAGAGCACCTTACCCGGTCGTTTCTTTCGGTCTCATTCAGCTCAAAATATTGAGCAGCCCTTTGAGCCATGCATCGGGATCTGCGCCGGTAAAGGTGGACAACGTGAGTCTCGGCCTTTCGGGCTTCTAGTCGTTTGTGGTAGTTGGACGCCTGGGACCGCCGGTCGAAGTCGTCCTCCTGCCCCGGATCCTCGCGCCGTCGCTCATGCCCCTCGGCCCGCTCGCGCTCCTCGAGCCGTTTGTCTTCTTCCTCGGGCCGCCTGTGGTCGTGGCATCGTTCGTACTCGGGCCGCTGGCGATCGTGCTCGGGCCGCTCGCGGTTGGGCCGTCGGGGCAGTGATTGGCGCGCCAACATGTTGCGCGCCATCTCATCGAAACGGCGGTTCATGATCTCCATTAATTTGCGAACCGATGCCTTGGTGGTGTCGAGCCCCTCGCCTAGGGTATCCATAGCCTCGCTCATGCTTCAAAATGCCATGGCTTTCTTCTCATGCTTTTTTTCTTTGCTTCGAGGACTCTTCTTG
>CACSLK010027752.1:22745933-22766793 GCA_902706635.1 Striga hermonthica | reverse complement strand
TATATATATTTTTTTTTTGATAATGGGGGACGAAGTAAAGAAGAAGAAAAAGAAGGGGAATGGGGTAAGGAAAAAAGACACACGATCTAACACCTCTCAACGAAAGCACCAATGATGAAGATCGCGTGTCCCGACTGCCGATATGCCACAAACCTGTGCCTTGAATCACCGATAGTGCCTAGAGGTTCACAAACCGCACCCTCTAAACGAATAAAATTGCAATAGAAATCAAGAATAAATCTAAGACAAAGTGTTTGAACAAAAGTTCAGATTTTTATTGTTAATTTCGATGATGTTGAATAACATGGGGGAATGGCATTTATATAGGCACAAAATATGTCTAATCCTAATCTACCTAGGGAACTAATTAAGCAATAAAATATTAATAGTCCTAAACAATCTAGATATTATAATGGAATAAGGAAACCAAATAGCTAGGGGATCTAATGCCTTGACTTGCACTCCAAGTAGTCATGTCTTGCACTCCACTCCAAACTCCTAGCCGCCCATCCGCCGTCTTGGTCCAACCGCCCGCGCGTTGCCCTAGTCCTCGAGGACTAGGGTCGCGCCTCCTATGCCCGTCTATCCTCTTGCCTCGAGGATTAAGGTCTCGCGCCATGCGTGCGCCATTCCTGTTCCTTGAAGGATCATGCTTCGAGCCCACATCCACTATGCCTATTCCTACTAGTAATATGCTCCCGGCTACGTTGCCTGACCTTCCGAGGATTACTCCCGTCACCGATCTTTCACGCGCGTTTCGGCACTCAGCTGCTTTTCTTAGTCCTGTGGGGTCTAGTATTCGCGTCTTGCCTATTGCCTTACCTATTCCTATGAGGACTAGGGTTGCTCCCATGGTCTTGCCTCTCCCTTCGAGTGCGCACGCGATCGTACCCTTCGCCCGCGTGACTATCTCGTGCGTGTCGTCCAGCGCCCCGCGCACTGCGCCTTGCTCTTTCGCGCGCTGTGCTGCGCCCGTCGCTGCTCGCGCCTTCGCCCGCTCGCGGTCGTCCCTTGTGCGTGCTATCCACCCAAAATCCACCCCTCGCGCACCGCTCGTCTCCTCAGCAATGTAAACGCCCGGGGCCCTAACCTCCAAGCGTCGTGCGCGTTGCTCCCTCGCGCATGCCTTACACCAGTCGACCGTGTTGCCTGAGCCTGCTATCGTACACTGGACCCCGGTCCACTGTGCATAGTCCTCCCTCAAGCGTCCTAAGCCTTGTACCTCGCATGCGCACTGCCCGTAGTGCGATGCTCGTGTTTGTTTCCTCGAACATTGACCAACTGCTCGACCTACTAGTGCGTCGATCTGCTGCAGCTTCGACCCTTCAAGCCTTGATCTCTCGGGCTTCTTGCTTGACCTCCTTATCGTGGTAGACCCTTGCATGCTTGACCTCTTATGCCACTGCGCACGTCGGCAGCCTCGTATACGGGCTCGTGCACGTCTCCTAGGCCATGCAAGCCTTGTTTCGGCCCTTTGCTCGACCGTCTTGGATAACATCGGGCTTCGGATTCTCTTCTTTGGGGATCAAAACCCACTTACGCATCACGCGCGCCCAGTATCCGCCGACCTCCTCTCGCGCATGGTACCGCGCACCAGCCAATCCTAGTCCTGCGTGACATGGGTCGTCCGCGCCTGCTCTGCACTCGCGCGCCTTCGCGCGCGCCCCGTCGCTGCCGGCTTCCTCGCGTGCGTGCGCTCCCGCCAGTCCTAGGCCTGCAAGGCCTAGGACATCGCCCGCGTGAACTCTATTCATGCGCCTCATGCTACCCGCACCTTCGCTGCCCGACGCCCGCGCGTCCTATCCACCTGCGCGCATCTCACTCGCCCAATCGCGCGCATCACCGCCCGATGCGTGCTGTTCGCTCATTAGTTGTTCGCCGTCAATTGCTTGCGCATCCGTCCACTCGCAGCACCCATTCGCCGGACCGCAGCAATCTCCCGCGTGCGTCTTCCACCCATCTTCCACCCCTCGTGCGCCCATTCTCTTAACCTCCATGCGCCATGCGCGCCTCCTCTTTGCACAAGCCTTGCACCAATCTCTTAACTTTCTCAGCACGAAGCACTCAACATCTGCCCAATCTTCTTCCTCGTGTGCAACCATCGTGCGTCTCTTCTTAGTGCGTCTCTCTCTCAACTATACTCTCTTTTCTCTTAACTATTCTCAGTTTTGCATGGTAAGTTTACTCACGGCAATTACTATTTAAAAGAGTTAAAGATGGATGAAGATAAAAATTATGACTTATGAGATGGCGCCACTTGCCTTAAACCTAGGTCGTGGTGGCATAACTTGAGCTTAGTCATCCTTCCTAGGTGGCGCCAGGGGCGAAACCATGTTGGCACACGGAGAGGCGCCGGCCATCCCAAAAAAAAAAAATTCGAACTAGGGTTGGAAGATTTTGCTAGAACTGGAAGATTTTCCTTTGAGCGCGCATGTTGGGCCCTCCCCGGTTTCATGCGGTACATACATGACCGGAGGGACGCTAACGGTTATGTCGTGAAATTTTTTTTAAAGGCAAATTGGGCCTCCCCGAAATGGGATCCTGGTTTTGGGACAAGGAGAACTATAACAGCAGCAGAAATTAATAATTTTTTCATTTTTATTATATTTTGAGTTGGTTAAATAGCCGACTTGCGGTGTACCGTCGGGACTCAAAAACCGAGTCGATCATTACCGAAAAATACTTTTATGAAAGTACGGAAAGCGGAGAGTGCGTTGGTGGCATCGATTTATGATTTTGAGGTCCCGACCATTTATTTTGGGTAGCCCGTAGTTGAGAGAAAAATGGCAGTGGCGGTGATTTTATTGTCATTTTCATGTCTAGACTTCGGGTAACTGTCGTCCCTCGTTAGGCGTGCTGAAAATTAGCGGGAGTGATTTTTTAAAAGCACAAGAACGGTAGAAGCCGTTCGTAAAATTTATTTCACGTTTCGAACTTTCAAACATTTATTTTGAGAAGCTCGAAGTCGAGTGCGCATAACAGAAGAATAAAAAGTCATTTTGCGGGGTTCCGTCAGGTTGCGTGTGACCTCGGTTTAACGAGAATCGAGTTGGAGTGTGTAGACAATTCAAGCACGATTCCATACGGACAAATTTCGCATTTTTTGGAGTTCCGATCATTTATTATGGGAGTTTGAATTTCTGTGTTAAATAGTATCAAAAGGAGCAAATTTGTCGAGGACGAGTTCGATCGTTCGAGGCTTCATTTTCTCAATTTTTTCAGCTTTTCGTCTATTCGAAAGGAGGTATAATTCTTGATTTATTATAATTGAGTCTGAGATTTTTATTAGTATAAATTCGAGTATTTTTCGAGTTAAAACAATTCAGTTTAAGTATACCAGTTTAATTCCGGACTTAGTTTGATTTTTTGAAAATCTCTAGAGTATTCCTTTATATCCTGCGAAAATTTTTGAGAGCATCCACAAAAGCCCTTTGAGCGCCCTTCCGATGCCGTAGTGGGGGTGGTGCGCCACGGGATGGCTGGAGTGGGGATGGTGCGCCGCGGCAAATTGGGCCCTCCCCGGGATGACCGGCTGGTTCCGCCACTGGGTGGAGCCTCCAAGGCTTAGTCATCATCTAATGTGCTAACATCATGCCACATAATCTTAAGCAAGTAGGTGATTCACCTTTGCAAGTTGCACCATATCTTATCCTAATTTCAATTTAGCCTCGGCAATGACTATGGCCCAAGCATGGATTAACTAGAGTTGCTCTTGGTACTTACTTAAGCATAAGCTAGTAATGGACGGTGGCCCATGAGTGGCACACGCACGCACGGTAGTGCACGTTGCTCACGGCAATGCTAGACGCACAACATAGGCGCGGCCATACATTGGTACTCTCGGTACTTGGCGCATGATCTATACGCATTACGGCTTATATTATATGTACTTAGTTACTTAGAAAATTTTCCAAGTCATAAGTACAAATTAGATTAGGGCTTGATCTTAACCGAATAGATTTTCGACTTAAAGTCGAACTTATTGGCTCAAAGGCTAAAATTAGCAATATTAACAAAAGGAAATCAGTTCAACTCAGAACTAAATACATTGCTTTATTAATAACTAACTGGGCTATTACATTATCTCATACGTAACAAACAGAAAGCAAGTGGAGGAGTACGAATTGAAGAAGATGGTGGAGAAAAGAGAGCATGAGCAGCAGGAGAAAAACAACTCTTGGTTACACAAATGTCCTGTAGGGGCGAGGCCTCCGCCGGGGTGAGTATTGTGTGGAGACATATACAGGCGACCCCAGCTCCTGCTACTAGCCGACCACCGGAGCTGTCGAAAGCAGCAGGAAATAGCCCAGTGCAAGCGGGTACAATACAAACGCCGATAAGACCGAGCACGAGCTTACCATGTCGTGGGGAATGCAACTCCAGGAAGGGACGACAGAGGGGACCAGTGCAAATGTTCATCTTTTCATCCCGGAGAATTCCATGCAAATCACGCCTAGCGTTTTGAAGAGGATGATAGCAGCAACAGTAGAGGCTAGAATGGCATTGATCTCACCTCTAGGCAGGGCGATAATAGCTCGACCCGAGGCAAATATGTTAAAGGCTCGACTCGAGGAACGAAAAGTGATAGCTCGACCTGAGGGACACAAGGTGATAGCTGGACCCGAGGGACGCAAGGTGATAGCTCGACATGAAGGTTCGGGGCGTGAGGGGTAGCTTGACCTGACAGACGTAGGGTGATAGCTCGACCTGAAGGTTCGGAGCGCGAGGGGATAGCTTGACCCACAAGTCAATTATTCGTAGATGGACGTGAACATGAGCCAGAACAATCGTTCACTGGTGGGGGGCCCCATCATAATATGCAAGAGATCCGATCATAGAGCGCATGGCGGAACAGTTGCGTGAGCTCCAGGGGAAGGTCGAAGGGTGTCAGGATTTCTGTCATTCGGGTCACCCATTCGCAGATGAAGTGTTGGGGACAGACCTACCACAAGGGTTTTGAGAACTTACCATGTCATACGATGGCTCTAAGGATAAGACTCGACATCTTAGGAGCTCCAAAAACATAGCTGTTTTGCACAGGTACAACGACCCGGTGTGTTGTCGGGCTTTTCTGACCACGTTGAAGGGTGCGGCCCAAGATTGGTTCCATCAGCTAGCATCGGGCATCGTCAAAGACTTTCGAGGCTTCAGCTAATTGTTCACTAACCAGTTCGTAAGCACTGGGAAAATGAGAAAACGTACTTATCTCTAACAAATGTGAAGCAGAGCGAGGAAGAGTCATTGCGAGCCTACATATCCCGTTACACGCGTGCATGTGTTGAAGTACCTACCGCCACAGATGAAACCAAAGCCGGCGGATTGACCCGCGGGCTACGACCCGGGCCCTTTCGAGACTCCCTAATCAAAAGGCCTGCTCGAAGTTACGATGAAATATTAGAGAGGGGAAGTAAGTACATGAACATGGAGGAAGCACATGAAGATTTTCTTGTGCAAGACACTATGAGGGAAAAAAGACAGGATTTGAGACCCCTTCGATCCGACGATTGGAAATGAGGTCGACAGAGCAGACACTTTGAAGAAGGTCGGAAAGATGGAGACAGTGTGGGAAGGGTCGTTTAAAGTCCTTAATGTTTTGAAAGAAAAAGTGTACGAGTTCGAAGTCAGGTATGGCAAGGTGCTTCCTTGGGCATGGAACGTTGTTCACCTTAAGAAGTATTTGGTTTAAGTGAAGTTAGGGGAAAACAATGGATGTATATATCTTTTGTTAGCACCGAGATACTTGATCCGGGGAATATCTTGTGGCCATGGATGTTTTGATGTGCGAAAATATTGGCGGAAACATGCTTAATGAAATGTCGTATTATGTTTGAAACAAGAATTGTTATTAGGGTAGAGAAATTTTTGTTTTAATGATAAAAGCCACGTGGGTCGATCAGAAGCCTTAAGGCTAGATCATCTGAGGCAAAAATGTTCAAGGCCACGTGGATCGATCATAAGCCTTAGGGCTAGATCGTCCGGGGCATAAAGGTTCAAGGCCACGCGAGTCGATCAGAAGCCTTAGGGCTAGATCGTTTGGGGAAAAAAGGTTCAAGGCCATGCGGGTCGATCAGAAGCCTTATGACTAGATCGTCTGGGGCAAAAATGTTCAAGGCCATGCAGGTTGATCATAAGCCTTAGGGCTAGATCTTACGGGGAAAAGCTGTTCAAGGCCACGCGGGTCGATTAGAAGCCTTAAGGCTAGATCTTCCGGGGCAAAAAGGTTCAGGGCCACGCGGGTCGATCAAAAGTCTTAGAGCTAGATCGTCTAGGCAAAAAGATCAAGGCCTCGCGGGTCGATCAAATGCCTTAGGGCTAGATTGTCCAAGGTAAAAAGGTTCAAGGCCACGTGGGTCGATCAGAAGCCTTAGAGCTAGATCGTTCAAGGCAAAGAAGTTCAAGGCCACGCGGTTCGATCAAAATCCTTAGGGCTAGATCTTTCGGAGCAAAAAGGTTCAGGGCCACGCAGGTCGATCAGAACCTTAAGGTTAGATCGTCCGGGGCAATAATTTTTCAAGGCCGCGCGGGTCGATCAGAAGCCCTAAGTCTAGATCGTCCAGGGCGAAGATTTTCAAAGCTACACGGGTCGAAACATTCGACCCTAAGCTTAAAGGATCGAAAAGCTCGACCTTAAGCACCCACCGCGTGAGGGTCGTGGATCGCTTGAGTCTCGAGCCGCCGCGGGGCATAAGTGTGTAAATTTTGACCAACCGACGCGAGGCGGTCAATCCGCGCGATGTGGTTGACCCGCACAAGATGATCGACCAGCGCAACACGGTCTACCCATGCGATGAGCTAGACCCGTGCGATGTGGTCGACCCAACCAAGGTGGTCGACCGATGCAACACGATCGACCCACACAAGGAGCTAGACCCGTGCGAGGCAATCGACCCGCGCGATGTGGTCGAACCATGCAAGGTGGTCGATCGACGCAATGTGGTCGACCCACGGGAAGAGTTCGACCCGCGCGGGATGACCGATCTATAACACCCCGCTAGCTTATTAAAATCAGAGTCAAATTTTCGCAAAATCTTTACTAAAAATACTTAATTTGGGAAATCATGATTCGGGATGCTACTGAAAGATATTTCTTTTCTGAAAACCCGTTATCTTTTCTAAGTTGAACTATTAAGAAAAACGGATTATATTTAATCAAACTGGCACGTTATACTGTACAAAATCTGACCGATAAATCGGATCAAAGTCTGAAAATCAACATGCGAGTCTGAAAAGGTAAAAGTGTCAGTGGAAGCAAAACGTGGCAAAATATGTACATATTAAAAGTCTGCAAAAATACATCAAGTCAAACCAACGACCGCTGGCTGAGCTCACTCCTCTGGACCGACCCTATGACCTGAAAAAGATAATATAGTGGGGGCGTGAGCACTTAAAGCCATTGTGCTCCGAATAAACTCATACTGAAAGAAAACAGTAATAATAATTGCAATATCATGATCAACAATATATATATATATATATATATATATATATATATATGTATATATATATATAATCTGTGTCTGTGTCCATGAAACTGCTGATCAACAGTATATAAACTGCTACGGGATCATAAACTGAATATGTCGGCTATATCTGGAACCATGTGCACACCCTAGTGGGCAGATTACGCCACTAGAACTCAGAATGGACTTACGGCACCTGGACTGGCCACCATTCTAAGCGGAACTAAATATACATACCTTGAACATGATAGCTGTAATTATACTCAATGTAATACTTAGTCTGAGTCCCCACCTGAACTGCTAAAAATATAAGTGCTGATGGCTGCTGACTGATCAAACTATAAAAATATATATATAAACAAACACTAAGTACTATGCTCTGACTGACTATAAAAAACTGTTAAGATGCTCGACTCGAACTAAATATTTAACTGGATTTACTGGAATAATCTCGGGTTCTAATTTGACTGACAATAAAGTTGAACTAAACTGGTACTGATATACTGAACTGACCAAACTGAAAATTTAACTAAAATTTTGGACTGAATTCGGACCGGGTCACTAAGTCCTGAACTGCTCAGTTGACCGGTCTGAACCGGCCGGTTCACTGGCTGGCTGGACCGCTGGCTCGCTGTGGCCGGGCGATCGGCCGCTGGCTTGGGCCAACCGTCTCGGTCCCATGCAGGGCCTGCTGGTGCACTGGCGTGGTCGTGCGCGCGATGGGCGCGGCCTGGGCGCTGCTGGCGCCGGCTTGTGCGTGATTGGGCATGGTCCGAGCGCTGGCGGGTGCGACTGGTGCTAGTAACGGCCATCGAGTGTTGTTGTGCACTGCCGACAACGACTGGGCACTGGTGACGCACAACTGGTTACTACCGAGCGCACTGGCTACAGCACTGGTGCGTGCAAGCACTGCCGGGCGCTGCTGTGCACCACGGACAGGCACTGGGTACGCTGGCTAGAGCTGCTCGCCTGTACTAGTGCGACTGGGCGCTCAGGCGTGCTGTTGGGCACGGGCCAAGGCCTGCTATGCATGCTGGCGTGCTGCCGGGCGCGCTGGCGTGCACTGAGACTGGCCAACGTGCGTTGGGCACTGCTGATACGGAAGTGGCTAGGCAGCTCAAGAACGCCGCAAGTCGCGCTTATCACGCACGCAATAGGATGGAACGGGCCACTGGCGAGACGCACGTCCTGGAGCAGGATATGTGCACGGGGCACAGAAGTGGCGAAGCAACGGGCAAGGACGACGGCAGGCGACTGGCGTGTGAGACGAGCGAGCAGGCGGCCGCGGGCACAGGCGCGCTACACGCGAGCACGGGCGCGAGAGATGCGCGAAGCCGAGAAGCGCGCGCGGGGCTTGAGGCCTTATGCCTTGAGGCATGCGGCAAAGAAGGCGGGGCACACGCACGCGATAAGGCGGCTGACAGTGATGCCGTACGCAACACGCCGGATGAAGGTGCACGCGCGGGGCGCGAAATCCCAATCCTCGAGGAGTGCGGTAACTTGGGGCGGGCGTGTGGGGACGCGCGTGGTCATCAACTCCGGCGAGTCGAGCATTGGAATGGTCGAAGATCTAGACGTGTGGTTGGAGAACATGCTCGAGGAGCCTTCAAACCCGATTTATCGACCTTCATGTGAGAGAGATTGGCCAAAAGGGTGTGGTCCACGGTTGAAGCTGAAGGCTAGGAAACACAGGGCCAAGAGACGACGCAAGAAGGCGAATCATTGTTGTGGGCCTTGTGCAAGAAAGAAGCGAGCATGGAAGATGGAGGCTAGAAGGCTTGGGAAGCAAAGGATGGAAGATGGATGGATGTGGCATGCTGGAGATTGCACGGGAATGGAAGGTAGGTGTGTGGAAGGTTGGGACCCATGGGACGAGCCGACGGAGTCGATCGGCGACAAAGGGGTCGATGGAGATCGGCTAATGGGCGAATGGCGCGCATCGGCCCATGATGCGTGCGGTTGGAATGAACGCGTGGAGACGATCGGGCCAACGGACGGTTGCGCGAGCAGGGATGAATGGCTAGGGCGCGCATCGGGTGGTGATGCGCGGGCGAAGGCGCATGGGTCGGCGAGCGCGGGATAGGGACGCGCGAGTTTCCGGGCGAGCTCGAGGATGGCGATGGGGAGACGAGTGTGGGCAGCAACCGCGCAAGTGATTGGGATGCGCGGGCTTTAGGCGGCGAAGGCGCGGAGCGCGAAGGGCGCGGAGGTGGAGCGCACGCGGGTGACATCCTAAGCCAAGCGGGCATAGTAGTGCTGGGGGCTAGCGTGCATGCACAGGCGCACGAGATGGACGGCGAGCACACGGCGCGCGCAACAGCGTACGCGTACGGGGCAGACTTTGGAGGCCTAGTCCGCGAAGGACTAGGCATGGCAGGGGCGGCGAAGGACGCGTGTGAGGCGCACACACGAAGCCGCGCACACCAAGGAATAGGCAACGAAGGCGGCGCGCGCGAGGGCGGTTGGCATAGGGCGGCCGATTGGAGTGGTGTGCAAGTCAAGTTGCATGGAGACCAAGATTAGTAGATTTGTTAGGATTCTAGTAGATATTTACTTTCCTTATTGCTTTAGAAGATGTTAGGATTTATTTTATTGCTTTAATTAGGAGATCTAATTAGACTAGGTTTAGATTTATTTGCAACTATAAATAGGGGTCATCCCTCATTGTTCTAATGGTCCTGAATTGATGAGTTGAATAGAAAAGAACGTTTGTTCAAACCGTGTGTTAGGATTCGTGAGAGTTCGATCATGCAATCGAATTAGTGAGGCTAAGACCCGAGCTAGTTCAAAATCGAGAGAGAAAGGCTAATTACCGAGTGAATTCAAGTATCGTGCGAGAGTTAGGCTAATAACCGAGTCGATCACACCTATCGTTGAGAGCAATGCCGTGGCGACGTATTGTTCGAGGCAAGCGAGTGGAACAAAACACACGATCCTTCATCATTGGTGCTTTCATTGAAAGTGATTGATTGTATGTTTCGTTAAACTTTTCCTATCCCATTCTTTTTTATTTTTTCCGATTTTTTCCCCCTCTTGTTCGAATTTTTCTTCATCTTCGTCGATTTTTTTTGAGAGTATAAAAAAAAAATATATATATATGAAGAGAGTCATGATGTTCATACCATTGGATGAGATGGATCTGAAGGTTCTTGAATATCTGGAAGGATTGGAGAGGAGTTTGACTCTGGATGAGCAAGAGTATTTGGAGGAGCTTCACGAGCGAAGAGATTTGGAGGAGCGCGAACGACAACTCGTGGAAGCTAGGGAAGCTGAAGTGTCCAACATTCAAAACCATGGTGATGAAGGTGCGTTGAATTTTATTATCCTTGAGGACAAAGAAGGTCTTGAAGAGGAGGGGAATGATACGGAAGTGGTCATCAACCCCGGTGAGTCGAGCGATGGAATGGTCGAAGATCTAGATGTGTGGTTGGAGAACATGCTCGAGGAGCCTTCAAGCCCGATTTATCGACCTTCGTGCGAGAGAGATTGGCCAAAAGGGTATGGTCCACGGCTGAAGCTGAAGGCTAGGAAATGCAGGGCCAAGAGACGACGCAAGAAGGCGAATCATTGTTGTGGGCCTTGTGCAAGAAAGAAGCGAGCATGGAAGATGGAGGCTAGAAGGCGTGGGAAGCAAAGGATAGAAGATGGATGGATGTGGCGTGCTGGAGATTGCACGGGAATGGAAGGTAGGTGTGTGGAAGGTTGGGACCCATGGGACGAGCCGACAGAGTCGATCAGCGACAAAGGGGTCGATGGAGATCGGCTAATGGGCGAATAAATGCGTATCGACCAATGATGCGTGTAGTTGGGATGAACGCGTGGAGACGGCCGGGCCAACGGACAGATGCGCGAGCAGGGATGAATGGCTAGGGCGCACATCGGGTGGTGATGCGCGGGCGAAGGGTCCATGGGTCGGCGAGCGCGGGACAGGGACACGCGAGTTGCCGGGCGAGCTCGAGGATGGCGCTGGGGAGGCGAGCGTGGGCAGCAACCGCGCAAGTGGTTGGGACGCGCAGGCTTTAGGCGGTGAAGGAACGGGGTGCGAAGGGCGCAGAGATGGAGCGCACGCGGGTGACATCCTAAGGCAAGCGGGCAAGGAGTGTTGGGTCTGGCGCGCACGCGCACGAGATGGACGGCGAGCACACGGCGCGCGCAACAGCGTGCGCGTACGGGGCAGACGCTCGAGGCCCAGTCCGCGAAGGACTAGGCATGGCAGGGGCGGCAGAGGACGCGTGTGAGGCACGTGCGCAAAGCCGCGCACACCAAGGAATAGGCAACGAAGGCGGCGCGCGCGAGGGCGGTTGGCATAGGGCGGCCGATTGGAGTGGTGTAAAAGTCAAGTTTCTTGGAGACCAAGATTAGTAGATTTGTTAGGGTTCTAGTAGATATTTACTTTCCATATTGCTTTAGAAGATGTTAGGATTTATTTTATTGCTTTAATTAGGAGATCTAATTAGACTAGGTTTAGATTTATTTTGCAACTATAAATAGAGGTCATCCCTCATTGTTTTAGTGGTCCAGAATTGATGAGTTGAATAGAAAAGAACTTTTGTTCAAACCGTGTGTTAGGATTCGTGAGAGTTCGATCATACAATTGAATTAGTGAGGCTAAGACCCGAGCTAGTTCAAAATCGAGGGAGCAAGGCTAATTACCGAGTGAACTCAAGTATCGTGAGAGAGTGGCTAATAACCGAGTCCATCACACCTATCGTTGAGAGCAAGGCCGTGGCGACGCATTGTTCGAGGCAAGCGAGTGGAACAAAACACACGATCCTTCATCACGGCACCAGCGTGCAGGCGTGTGCAGCAAGCGAGGGGCGCGAACACGCGCTGGCGAAGTCGGCGGCCCTAGTTCTTGAGGACTAGGCCGAAGGCACGCGGGCGGTGCTAAGTGAGGCGGCCGAACGCGTGAGAGAGCAAGAGAGAGAGTTACTTGGAATGCACATCATGTTATTTAGTTTCCATATAGCTTTATGATTTCTAGCTTAATTAGGATTTCTAATATTTTATTGCTTACATAATTCCCTAGGTAGATTAGGACTAGATATAATTTGTGCCTATATAAAGGCCCCTTCCTCCATGTTATTTTTCATCATCAAGTTTATTAATAAAAATCCGAACTTCTGTTCAAACACTTTGTCTTAGATTTCTTTTAGATCTCTATTGCAATTTTATTCGTTTCAATAGGCGCGGCTGTGGCTAGAGAAACACCTATGGGCAATTCAAGGCGCGGATTCGTGGCTTATCGGCAATCAAAACACACGATCTTCATCATTGATGCTTTCATTGAGAGGTGTTAGATCGTGTGTCTTTTTCCTACCCCATTCCCTTTCTTTTTCTTTTCCTATTTTTTGTCCGCCCNNCCCCCCCCATAAGAAAAACAATATATCATCATTCTCAAGACAAGTCCACAAAGTAAAGAGCAAAGGCAAGAGAAGAAAGCAATGGCCAACAAGGAGATGAAGAACAAGATCAATAATCTTGACATCCAAGTGCAAAGCATGAGCGAAGCCTGTTGGTGTTATATACTTAAGCTTTGCTTTAGTGGATATTACACTTGTTATTTCTTGATGAATGAGAATTATGTTTGGTTAAATAAGTTCCACGTTCTGTTGTTTTGCATGTAGATAAGTGGGTGGTCATCGGGCGTACCGAAGATCACTATATCAGTTACTTGCGAAACAAGAATCATTGGTTCACAACCTAGATGAAATTGAACAACCCATCGGAACGGTTGTAGTGTCAACCGTACGGTTTGTCTTGACCGATTAGTTGCACTAGTACATTTATGTATTGAACAGGATCCCAGAGAGGGATGTTCGTTTTATACTGATCGTCGTAAACGAACTAGGCCTCAGTTAATTATTGCGTGCTCTTAACCCGTAAGATATTAAATAGGCATGTGCACATAATTGTTGTTGCTTTGATTCTTTAGGTGAGATCCAAGCCGGGTCAACATACTTAATGAATTGGGTAATGAAATTATGTGTTCGATGTGCTATTAGGATATTTACGGTCACCATGTGCGTTAGTATGATGATGTCCCCGAAGTGAGTTCATGAAGGAATATTATGCTAAACCCTGCAGGTGAATTTATTCCGGCATAATATGAATGCTATGAGCGAGCGCTAGCTTCGGTAATATAATATATTAATTAATTCTTAATTATTAGTGATCGAATTAATTAATGGACATTATATCCTAAACATGGGGAGGTAAATCGGATAATTATAATAAGGAGTCTCAAATGTAATTTGGGATAGGTGAGGGGAGTGCAATAATATTATTGTGGTGGACTTTAATATTATTAATATATTAATTGTGGGGTTGCTCCATAGTATTAATATATTAGAAGCCCTTATCCTATTCTCCTTAGGGTCCCTACTGTAGCTCTATATATACAGCATTAGGCTCATGGAAGAAGAGTAGAATCCCATATTCCTTGGAATTCGTCCGCCCCCTCTCTCTCTCTCTCTTCCAAGGAGTAGTTCTATTTCTTGTGCTCCACTGATACAAGATCTAGATAGCTGTTTGAGAATACAGTAGAAGATCTTAAGGTATATATGGGATTCCAATCAGATCTATCATACATCCAAACCGGAGACCAAAACCAGCAAGTGACCATACCACGACGACCAGGACGACGAGACGAAGAGATCGCCGTCGAGATCGCCGCCAGCTGCCGCCGCACGCGCTGCCACGCGCCACCGGAAGGGAGCAGCCGCTGGAACTCAATCGCGTGCGTGAGAGCGTGTGGAAGCTCCGTTTTCCGATCGGTCAACGTCGTTGACTTCGCCGTGACGTCAGCTTTCTGGATTGGTCAAGTTTGTTCGATTCCAAGAAGATTTGATATGCGGTCAACTGTTCGGGCCAGCCAGATCTACATAAATTTTAAGCAGTAAGTTTTCTTCATCAAACCTTTAGATCTGCTGCGCATAGGTTTATGTTGAATGTTTGTCCGTGATTTGTGCATATCGAGATCCTCATATGTCCCAACAAAGCCATGGAGGGACGGCTCGGATCGCTCGACGAGGGTCAAGGCAATACCAACGCCGTCGTGGCACGATTCGAGCAACGGCTGGACGAGATCTTGCGCGGGCTTCAACTGCAGCGGCGGGGACGCGATGAATGCTCGCCATCACCAAGGCGCGAGGAACAGCGCGCGCACGAGCAACACGAAGAGGAACGGCGACGCGGCGAGTTCGAGCGAGAGGACGATTACGATCAACGGTCCCATGCGTCTAACTACCGAGATCGGCCGAAGCCTAACAAGCCAAGGATCGTGCTTTAAACTCTTAACGGATCCCACCCCGAGGCTTGGCTCAATCGTGCTGTGTAGTACTTCGAGCTCAACGAAACCGATGGCCATGATCGAGTAAGGTACGCATCATACTATCTAGATGGTGAGGCCAACGTGTGGTGGCAATGGCTTACAAGCGTCTACTGCACCCGACAGCGAATCATTACATGGGGCGATTTTGAGCGGGAGTTACTCACACGCTTTGGTACATCCGACTACCACAACTATGATGAGGCGCTAACTCGTATAAGGCAAACAAGTAATTTAAGTGATTATCTGAAGGAAATTGAGCTGGTCCGAAACTGCATTGGTAGGAGCATTCATAGGTGGTCTGAAGTATGACTTAGCGGCTGAGGTACGTCTGGAACGACCAGAGACCATGCACGCGGCTATAGAAGTTGTCCGATGACGCGATGATCACCTAGCGGACACGCCAAGGGGACGGGCAGACGCTCGTTTCACCGATACACGTCGCGCAGGGCCAACTCAAACAACCGTGGGCACACGACCGACCAATAACGCTCGACCACCGGGGCCAATAGCCAAGCAACTCACACCGGAGGAGATCAAACGCCGACGCGAGAAAGGTCTTTGTTTCAAGTGCGATGGAAAATTCATGCCAGGGCATCGATGCAAGCAAGCCTTTGTCATAGAGGTTGCCAACTCCGATGATGAAGAGACCAAAGTCGAGGAAGAACCGGAGCCAGTGGACGACATTGAAGCATTCGACGTGGAGGCTGAAATCTCGATGCATGCAATGGCTGAGATCAGAGGGCCAAGGACGATAAGGCTACCAGCTCGGGTCAAGGACCGACTAGTGATCGTACTCGTAGACAACGGGTCATCACACAACTTCATCAATGTCGGCTTGTCCTAGAAGCTGAATTTGCCAACCACGAAGATTGAGCCCTTTGAAGTTCGAGTAGCCAACGAGGAAAGGCTACAATGCACCGAGTCCTTTCGAAAGGTACCAATCAAGTTTCAAGGTGTTATTGTGGAAGCCGATCTCTATGCCCTACCCTTGGTTGGACCAGACATGGTTCTAGGAGTACAGTGGCTGGAAGGACTTGGGAGGGTGACCACGGACTACCGCACCGGAGTCATGGAGTTCAGATCTGGATAAAAGAGAGTCACTCTCAAGGCTGGAGGAGAAAATGTTACTAAGGAAGTTGGACTGAAGAGAATTGAAAGAATTTGGCGAGGTGGCGGCCAAATTTTTGCAGTAGTAGTCGAGAACACTGGGGCGCACGTGGGAAAGTACAAGCAGTAGCAAGGAGATGTGCGCGAGTTTCTCGAGGAGTTTGAGGGAGTATTGGGCGAACCTAAGGGACTACCACCCCACCGGGAGTTCGATCATCGCATACTGCTAGTCAATGAGCAACATACTGTACACGTTCACCCTTATAAGTACGCTCACTTTCAGAAAACTGAGATCGAAAGACAAGTAGCTGAGATGTTAGAGTCTGGGTTAATTCACCATAGCTCAAGTCCATTTTCATCGCCAGTATTATTAGCTAAGAAGAAGGATGGTACGTGGAGGTTTTGTACCGACTATCGGGCACTGAATGCTGCGACTATCAAGGATCGATTTCCTATTCCTAGTGTCGACGACATGCTCAATGAGTTGGCAGGATCACGCTATTTCTCGAAGCTCAACCTAAGAGCTGGCTATCATCAGATCCGACTCCACAAGGCCGACATTCCGAAGACAACTTTTCGTATACATCAGAGGCATTATGAGTATTTGGTGATGCCATTCGGGCTGCGCAACGCTCCATCGACTTTCCAATTTGTTATGAATTCCATCTTCAAGGAGTATCTACGTAAGTTTGTTCTAGTCTTCTTTGATTATATCTTGGTATATTCAAAGTCATGGGCTGAACATTTGGAGCATTTGAGAATGGTGCTCGAAGTCTTGGAGGCTAACTCGTTCCACATCAAGCCATCCAAGTTTTCATTCGGGCAGGAGATGGTTGAGTACCTAGGTCACTTTATATCATACGATGGTGTGAAGGTTGATCCGCGGAAGATAGAGGCTATGGTCGACTGGCCTAATCCAACGAGTCTCACACAGCTCCGAGGATTCCTAGGGCTCACGGGCTACTACAGAAAGTTCGTAAAGGATTATGGGACCATCGCCAAGCCATTGACCGAGATGACCAAGAAGGGCGGGTTCCAGTGGACCAAGGCTAGCGAGAAAGAATTTGAGAAGTTGAAAGGCGCCATGACCACGACGCCAGTGCTCACAATGCCAAGGTTTGATGTTCTATTTGAGGTCCACACGGATGCGAGCGATATAGGAATTGGAGCCGTGCTAGTGCAAGAGAGACGACCCTTAGCCTTTCTAGCAAGGCACTAGGCACGACTCGACTGGGACTGTCAGTATACGTGAAGGAGATGCTAGCTGTTGTCGAAGCTGTGAGGTTCTGGAGGCCTTATCTGTTAGAGCATCGATTTCGGATTGTGACCGACCAGCAGCCACTCAAGAATCTACTCGAGCAAAGGATTGTTACCTCTGAGCAGCAGAAGTTTGTCTCGAAACTTATGGGGTTCGACTTTGAGATAGTCTACTGGCCAGGTCGACAGAATGCTGTGGTTGACGCATTATCTCGACGGATGGATGTAGTTGATCTTAATGCTATCACCGGACCGACGTGGACCATCTGGCAGGAAGTTCGAAAGGCGCGAGAGGAGGATACTTATTGCCAGGAGTTGCGCCGAAGGATCGAAGCAGGAGAAACCACTGCTGATTACGAGATGCACAATGTCTTACTACTACATCGAGGCCGAGTATTCATTCCAGATAGTGGCCAGCTACGCGAGAAGATCATGCAGCACTTCCACGATTCTAAAATTAGAGGACACTCGGGTATGTACCGCACATGGATGAGGATAGTCAATACCTTCTTTTGGCCAGGACAGCAGAGCACCGTTCGAGATTACATCGCACGAAGCGACGACTGTCAGCGCACTAAGGCTGATTCGCGTCGATCAAGTGGGCTGTTGTAACCACTACCGGTACCCGAGGCGATTTGGGAAGACATTACTATGGATTTCACTGAAGGGCTGCCAAGTTCTAATGGATTCAACGGATTAATGGTCATGGTGGATCAACTTACCAAGTATGCTCACTTCATACCCATCACCCATCCTTATACGGAGAAATCTATCGCCAGGTTGTTCGTTGAGTATGTAATAAAGTTGCACGGAGCTCCACGATCTATAGTTTCCGACCGAGACCGAATCTTTATGAGCAGCTTTTGGTCCGAATTCTACAAACTGCAAGGGACGAAGTTATCCATGAGCTCAGCATATCATCCCCAAATCGATGGACAAACCGAGGTAACTAACCGAACCCTTGAGCAATATCTACGGTGCTATGTTCATCAATTTTCGAGGAAGTGGGAAAATTTTCTGCCCTGGGCTGAGTACTGGTACAATACTACTTACCATGAGTCGACCAAGATGACTCCATTTGAGCTGGTATATGGGCGTAAACCGCCAACGCTGATCAATTACTCGAAGGGTGGCACGGTCAACGATGAAGTCCGTCGAGAACTTGAGGAGCAAGATTTGATGTTGCAAGAGTTAAGGAAAAATCTCGAAGGCTCGATTAATCGAACCAAAGCCTTCGTAGATAGGAAGCGACGTAAGGAGAACTACGCGCCAGACGAGTATGTCTACTTGAAGCTGCGACCGTTCTCGCAGCGTACAACAGCACAGAGTGCAGCGACTAAGCTAGGGGTATGATACTATGGGCCCTATCAGATTCTGAAGCGCATTGTTCAGGTAGCTTATCGTCTATTGTTACCCGAGAGTTCGCAGATCCATCCGATCATACATGTCTCACAGCTAATGAAAAGTCTAGGAGAGGCGCACAAGTGGTGCGAGGAGTTACCGGCGACTGCGACTGATAGAAGGGTCATAGTGCGACCAAAACATGCAATGGAGTACCGCAAAGTCAGGAAAGCTGGACGCTACCGCTGGGAAGTACTAGTTGAATGGGAGAAGTTGCCACCGGAGGAAGCCACATGGGAGGATCTAGATGAGATACGTGATCAATTCTCGAGTTTTATCCTTGAGGACAAGGAAGCGCTTGAAGGGGACGGGAATGATACGAAAGTGACTAGGCAGCTCCAGAACGCTGCAAGTCGCGCCTATCACGCACGCAATAGGATGGCACGGGCCACTGGCGGGACGCACGTCCTGGAGCAGGATACGCGCATGTGGCGCCGAAGTGGCCAAGCAATGGGCAAGGACGATGGCGGGCGACTGGCGTGCAAGACGAGCGAGCAGGCGGCCGCGGGAACAGGTGCGCTACACTCGAGCGCGGGCGCGAGAGATGCGCTAAGCCGAGAAGCGCGCGCGGGGCTTGAGGCCTTATGCCTCAAGGCATGCGGCAAAGCAGCCGGGGCACACGCACGCGATAAGGCGGCTGGCAGTGATGCCGTGAGCAACACGCCGGATGAAGGTGCACGCGCGGGGCGTGAAACCCCAATCCTCGAGGAGTGCGGTAACTTGGGGCGGGCGTGTGGGGACGCGCGCGAGAGCGGCTCCAGCGCACAGGCGTGCGCGGCAAGCGAGGGGCGTGGCAAGCGAGTGGCGCGAACACGCGCTGGCGTAGTCGGCGGCCCTAGTCCTTGAGGACTAGGGTGAGGGCGCGCGGGCGGTGCTAAGTGAGGCGGCCGAATGCATGAGAGAGCAAGAGAGGGAGTTACTTGGAGTGCACATCAAGTTATTTAGTTTCTATCTACCTTTATGATTTCTAGCTTAATTAGGATTTCTAATATTTTATTGCTTTAATAATTCCCTAGGTATATTAGGACTAGATATAATTTGTGCCTATATAAAGGCCCCTTCCCCCATGTTATTTTTCATCATCAAGTTTATAATAAAAATCCGAACTTCTGTTCAAACACTTTGTCTTAGATTTATTTTAGATCTCTATTGCAATTTTATTCGTTTCAATAGGCGCGGCTGTGGCTAGAGAAACACCTATCGGCGATTCAAGGCGCGGATTCGTGGCTTATCGGCAATCGAAACACACGATCTTCATCAACTGTTGGCTGCGCGTGCTGCGAGTCGGCTAGGCGCTCCGTGAGCTGCCTACGCTCGCTACGCGCTGCCGGACGGCACGCGAGCGGGCTGCGTGATGAAGGATCGTGTGTTTTGTTCCACTCGACTCGCCTCGAACCCGAGTGATAGGTGTGATAGACTCGGTTATTAGCCTAACTCTCTCATGATACTTGAGTTCACTCGGTAATTAGCCTCGCTCCCTCGATTTTGAACTAGCTCGGGTCTTAGCCTCACTAATTCGATTGCATGATCGAACACTCACGAATCCTAACACACGGTTTGAACATAACGTTCCTTTTCTATTCAACTCATCAATTCTGGACTCCTTAAAACAATGAGGGGATACCCCTATTTATAGGTGCATAAAATAAATCTAAGCCTAAGCTAATTAGATCTCCTAATTTTATAATGAAAATCAACATGGTAATAAAATCATAATACTAATATTGAAGTGAATAAATTTCACCCGGCTCCTTCAACTCGAACGGCCTCCGTACCTGCAGAACCCAACACTGGGGGTGGCCCCGGCGTTGGGCCTCCGATGCCTAAGTCAGTCCTCATATCAAGAGAGAGAAAGTGTAGTCATCAAAATGAGTAGAGAATGAGAGAATGGGGTACCTTGGCCCCCTTTTATAGGGGGAGTGTATCTTTTGGGCCCAAGTTGGGCTTGACCCCTATCGTTGGGCTTAGATGTCTTAGTGGGCTTATCCTTCAATATATATCCGTTTTATCCATTAAACTGGGTCCAGTATAATATCCTATATCATCTAGTCCCCCCCACTCTGGTCGAGTAAGCATGACTCGATCCAAGAGTGAAATTCCTCTTCGGATTGTTTCCGTCGACCTGCCACTGAGGTCACCATTTGAATAAATCCTCGGCCACCAAATAGTTATCAATCCTCCAAGTGAGCATCGAGACCCCAAATGAATACCGAATGACCACCAATATCAAGAATCGAGTGATCCACCACTGGGGTCGAACGCCGAGAATCGAGAGTCGAGAGACCTGCCTCTGAGGTCGAAC
>CACSLK010027752.1:22705920-22744508 GCA_902706635.1 Striga hermonthica | reverse complement strand
CACCCAGCCCGGAGGCCTTAGTCATGGTGGATTTTTTGTCTTTGAACACATGCCCATCCTCGAAGGAGTGGTCGATACATGCGACCACCCAGCCCGAAGGCCTTAGTCATGGTGGATTTTTTGTCTTTGAACAAATGCCCACCCTCGAAGGAGTGGTCGATACATGTGACCACCCAGCCCGGAGGCCTTAGTCATGGTGGATTTTTTTTGTCTTCGAACACATGCCCACCCTCGAAGGAGTGGTCGATACATGTGACCACCCAGCCCGGAGGCCTTAGTCATGGTGGATTTTTTTGTCTTCGAACACATGCCCACCCTCGAAGGAGTGGTCGATACATGCGACCACCCAACCCGGAGGCCTTAGTCATGGTGGATTTTTTCCTTTCGAACTGATCGAACACTTCGACCTGCCGCTGAAGTCGACAAGAAGACACACCAAACACCACGAGATAGAATAGTAATCGATCATTCTCATTAGTCTCATCAAATGCATAGTTATATCGAACAAAATAAAATAAATCAAGTATATTTTTCGACCTCCCTTTCATGTTTGTGCATGACGACCTGTGTCGTCGTTCACTTCCCACTGTCCACTCTTTACTGCAACCATGCAGTGTACATAGATAGCCGATCCTCCTGTTCGTGTATTTTCCTCAGCAAGAATTTAACAATCTCATTAGTCGTATTTTATCACATCATCCCATTTGCAATCCCGATAGCAACCATAACAAGAGATTAATCAAAGCAATCAAATTGGTCTGCATGCTTGTATACCACACCTCAATCTACATGCAAGTCTCTTTGCCACGATATGAAACCACATAAACACCTTATCAAGGGTGCGGTCGACCAGAATTTCACAAAACCATGAATTCAACAAATAATTTCAACAAACCATACTCTGCAGCTACAAACAACCATCAAACGAATGCACCAAATGTAAAATTAGATGAATTACTCCCAATACCGAGCTCCTTAGTCATGATGACTTGAAACTGGCCAGCCTGAAGGCCTTAGTCATGCCAGGTTTTGTTTGATGCTCCACGTACACCTCATTTTTTGCAATTTGCTAGTCACTAGAATGATAATTCCAAACATATCCATATACACCACAATCTCATCCACATTTCGCCCAAAATATTCAAACAATGAGCATTCCTCCAAAAAAGAATGCCAAGATACTCAATGTACCACGAAATTGTGTTGGTCGAACTTGACCGCAAACAAGAGTGGAGATTAATTTCATACCTGATAATCTTGAATATCACTTCCCATTATCCTACCTCTCCAAAAGAGAATGATTTCTTTCTTTGAAATCGCCCCCGGTGATCGACATCCTCCAGGCTCGTCCTTCCTTATCACCCGCCTTTATGGATCTATGCTCGCTCATTTCGTCTTCGTCCGACATAGCTCGTCAAGGCTCGGGTTATTTCGTTGTTTCCTCGACAAGAGTTCAGAGAGATATCATTTATCCACATTATATTCAAGTTATCAATTTTGCAATTCTCCACGCCCAAAAGAAAAACAAGATATCAAATACCAAAATCACAATCTCCTTGATTTAATTCATGCTCGAGCAATGACATGCTTAAAAGTTACGAATAATCCATTTCAACAAAATCCATAATTTCACATGAAGATTGAAACGAGAGGCTCCGAACATATCAAGATATCGAATCATATAATTTTAATCCAACTCCTCGAGCCCATAGATAAGTGCACAAAAAAGAACACGATAAACACAATCCTAAAATATCCTCCATTTGAAACCACGACCCGCATTATTTGCGAACAAATATATCAACGAGCAAATCAAATGTATCCACGATCAAATTAGATATATCCACAACCGAATCGAATAATTCCTCGATCAAATCAAGTATAGACACGAACAAATCAAAAGAATCCCTCGAGCAAAATATATAATATCTCCTCGAACTAATCAAGTAATCTCCTCAATTAAGTCAAGCAATCATCCACAAATAAATCTCATAATCGCCCGAGCGAATCAAATAATCATCCTCAAATAAAACCAATAATTGCTCGAGCAAATCAAATAATCCTCTATGAATAAATTAAATATTCTCACGATCAAATCAAATAATATTCACCCGAACAAATCAAATACCTCCATGGGAAAATTCAATATCTCCATAAATAATCAAGTAATTCCCATGAATAAATAGTATCTTTGCGAATAAATCAAACAATGTCTCCACGAGCAAATTAGTCAAATAATCCTCACGAATATATCAAATATCCTCATCGCATAAATCACATAACTCCTCAAACAAATCAAATATCACCTCGAATAGATCAAATAATTGCCTCCAATAAGTCAAATAATTTTCACGGATAAATCGCATAATCTAATGAATTATTTAAATAATGCATCATCTCGATCATATCAAATATCACTTCAAACAAAATAATATCTCCTCGAACAAAATAACATATCCTCGATCTAGTCAAGTATCATCGCGAACCAATCAAATACATCCCATAATCGCTCGAGCAAATCAAATATATCCACAAATAAATCACATAATCCAAAACGGGCAAATTAAATAATCCTCCATGCATAATTTAAATATTCTAATGATCGAGTCAAATATTACTACGAACATATCAAATGATTCCACGACTATATCAAGTATCTCCTCGAATAAGTCAAATATCTCCTCGAACAAATCGAACAATTCCACGAACAAATTAAATATTTCCACGCATAAATCGCATAATTTCGCACGAATAAATCACATATATTGAACCGAGCAAAATTAAATACCTCCACGATAATATCTCCTTGTTATCAATTTGATAATCCTTTGAGTATCCAAATTTTCCAAATCAAGCAATTTATCCAATTTTTGCGCATTTAAAAATCCTCCATTCTCAATTTAAATAAGCCACATACCTTCTCCGCGAGAAATACTATCTCACATTTACCTTCCCGTCTACGTTGAATCGACCCGAATTAATTTTGGGTACCAAATGAAGTTGTTAGGACATTAAGAGCCGGTTTGGACCTCTGCCGGGTGTTCTGGACCGGTCTGGGCTGCCTGGGAGCGGTTTGGCAAGCTGAAGGGCCGAGCTGGGCGACTGGGCCGTGCACAAGCCAATTGGGCCGCTGAAAACATCAATTGGGCCGGGGAGGCAGCATGGGATTTGGGTTGGCGCGGGCCATACGCGGGCTGGGCGTAGGCCCGCGCGGGCTGAAACCTGAGAGCAGTCGGGCTTCGCTGGCCCGTACGATTCTTGCCCCTCTCCTCGCGCTACTGAGCTCTCTAAACTGGGCTGCGAAGTGGGCCTCCTGGCTGGACCTCCTCGCCGGCAACTGGGCCTCGGATTCTGGACAGCGTGTTGGGCTCCTATGGTGGACCGGACTCGAACTCGGTCTCGCACTAGCCGGTGGAACAGCGCTCAGTACGCTGCAATCTGTGAACATCCAGCTCGTCGGAGGAATGTCCTCGCAGGAAAGTCGCCGTCTCCGGCGAATATGACCATCGGTGAGCTCGACTTGGAGTGGAGATTCCGTTGGTGTCTTCTGTTCAAAGTGGTTCGCCGAGTATCACTGGAAAATCGAAGAAGATGGCCGAGGGTTGACCCATTTTGTTCTAGATCCAAATACTTTGACCGTAAAATCGACGGTCCTCCCTATGGAATTTTTTCTTGAAACTTTAAGGGTAGAACAAGCTTGACGAGAGCTTCGCGATGGTGTGCGAGTTTTTCAGATCAGATGACTTTGACCGGCGGACGGCGGCAGACGACGGTGTTTTTCGGTGAAGTTCGGTAGCTGGAGATTCATCTCGTCAAGAGGATTCCGGTGGTACCTTCGGATTTTTCATAGCCTTCCCGGATCGTCGGGAAAATGTATTTGAATGCTCGATTTTGACCAAATTTTTACTAGATCTGGAAACTTGGACCGCAAAATCGACAGCCTTCCCGGAGGAATTTTTGCTCCAAATTTTAAGGGTAGATTCACCTCGATGAGATCTATCCGATGATGTAAACGATTTTCCAATCGGAGCACATTTTCCGGCGGCCGGCGGCGGAGGTGGCGGCCGGCGGTGGCTGCTGCCCGTGGAGAAGAAGGAGGTTTTCTAATTTTTTCAGTCGGAACTCCGCTTGACTTTTTTTTTACGGGTCCCACAGACGGCGCCAATGAAGTGAATAAATTTCACCCGGCTCCTTCAACTCGAACGGCCTCCGTACCTGCAGAACCCAACACCGGGGGTAGCCCCGGCGTTGGGCCTCCGATGCCTAAGTCAGTCCTCATATCAAGAGAGAGAAAGTGTAGTCATCAAAATGAGTAGAGAATGAGAGAATGGGGTACCTTGGCCCCCTTTTATAGGGGGAGTGTATCTTTTGGGCCCAAGTTGGGCTTGACCCCTATCGTTGGGCTTAGATGTCTTAGTGGGCTTATCCTTCAATATATATCCGTTTTATCCATTAAACCGGGTCCAGTATAATATCCTATATTAAATATAATTATTCTTGCTTGACTGGCACTCTAATCCAAAGTCTTGAGCTCCAAGTCATGCGCCCCAAATACCTTCGGCCGCCTCACACCCGCGCACGCCAAACCCTATCCGCCCTTGCGCGCGCGCCGCCTTCGCGTTGCCTAATCCTAGTCGCGCGCGGTTTCTCGCACGCGTGCCTTGCCATGCACGCATACGCCGCCATTGCCTTGCCTAGTCCCGCGTGGACTGGGCCTCGTTCGTCCACTCTACACGCGCCTGTGGTCTCGCGCGCCCAGCATCCGTCGCCTTCCTCTCGCGCATGTGCGCTAGCCATTCCTATGCCCGCGTGACTTAGGACTTCCGCGCTTGCGCCGCACTCGCGCGCTGGTGCGCGCGCTCCCTGCCTTCTGATCTCCTCGCGCGCGTGTTGTCGCGCGCTCGACTCTCCTATGCGGTCAAGGACTCCGCTCGCGTACCGCTCACCTGCGCGCCATCCGCGCCCCGCGTCTTCGCTGCATATCGCCAGCGCATCCAGGACACCCTCGCGCATGCTGCGCTCGTCCAATGCCCCTGCGCGCCCGTGTACGCCCAACGCCCGCGCATCACCGCCCGATGCGCACCTTTTGCCTATTCGCTCGTCAGTCATGCCCGACCAACCTTCACATCCTTCAGCTCTGATGACCGCTTCTGTATCATTCCCCTCCTCTTCAAGACTTTAATTGTCCTCAAGGATAAGATAGTTCAACACATTCGCATCACTATCATCTTCTTCAATGGAGGAATCACCTTGATCTTTGGTTCTCAACTTAATGCGTTTCCCTGACCCTCCAAATTCCATCTTTCCTTGCTTATAGTCGGTTGTAATGGGCCCAAGTGTTTCGAGCCACTGCACTCCCAACACGATATCCGTTGCCTTAAGCGGTAAGGCGTAGAGATCAATCTCTAGCTCTTGATCCTGTGCCATAATTGGAACCTTCTTGAACAATTGATTACCTTGTAGTTCATGTCCTTGGCCACTTTGACTCCAAACCTCTTGACCTTGGTGGGTTCCAACTTCAGTCTTCTGGCTATCCCTTCGTCGATAAAATTCAAACTCGACCCACTATCCACCAGTACTTCTAGCAATATATCTTTTATTTCAGCCGTGAACCTATTCATCTTAGGCCCACTCTTCTTGCACTTAACCACATGTAACAAGGACTCCTCCTGTGGCTTCTCTTCCTCATATTCCTCTCCAATTTCCAGCAGAAAGACTTCCTTACCTTTGCACTTGTGGCCCGACGTAAATTTCTCGTTGCATGTGTAGCATAGGCCCTTTTCTCTTCGCCGCAGCATCTCCTCGTCCGTGAGTCGTCGTACGCTGCTTGTGATGCGTGTACCTTCGCCGACTATTGGTTTGACCTTGGCCCGTGGGGGCACCTTGTCGGTTACCGCGCTTACGCGTCTCGGTTCTGTGCGAACGTCGCCCCGTGTTGCCTTGCGCACGACCGCTAAGTGGTCTTCATGCAACCGTGCGGCCTCCATCGCAGCCCTTGTCGACCTTGGCCTATCGAGACGTACCTCTGCTGCCAACTCAGCTTTTAAGCCTCCAACAAACGCACCAACAAGTGCACTCTCGGGCCAATCACGTACCCGACTTGCAATCCTCTCAAACTCCTTTTGATAGTCGCGTAGACTACCGGTTTGGCGAATCCTTGTCAAAGCCTCATCATAATTGAAATAATCACTAGACCCAAACCTGACAATCAGCTCCTTCTCAAAATCTCTCCATCGGATTTGCTCGCCTTTGATCTTGTTATCATGTGACACCCATTGCCACCAAGTGTTGGCTTCACCATCTAAGTAGTAGGCAGCAATTTGAATTCTTTCGGACTTGTGTACCTCATTGATCTCGAAGAAATGCATGGCACGACTTAATCAAGCATCCAGATCGGTTCCTTCGAACGTCGGCATCGTTATCTTCGGGCGTGCATGCGCACGTGCTTCCCGGTGTTTCCTTTCGCCGTGCGTCCTGCAATCGCCGTGGTGTCGGGTTGTGCGCGTCGCCCGCGACCGTTCGTCGTCGTCATCGCGACTAGACGCCGAACTGCCCGTTCTCGCCATGGTTGATCTTGATGTGCGGCTCCTCGGCGTATGGTGGTTGACTCTCTTGAGCTGTCCCGCCAAGTCGTGTATCATGAGCTCCAGCTTCGCCATGTTTTCATTGACCACGTGTTGTCCGTTGCCAAGGGACCTCACGTTTCCTCAAGCATATCGAACCTCTCATGATTCGTCATGACTCACTTTTTTTTTTTTATACTCTCGAAAATTTTTCGAAAAAGAAGAAGAAAATTTAAAAAAATCGAACCTAGAGGAGGAAAAAATCGGACAAAATAAAAAGAATGGGATAGAAAAAGTTTAACAAGACACACAATCAATCACTCTCAACGAAAGCACCAATGATGAAGGATCGTGTGTTTTGTTCCACTCGACTCGCCTCGAACCAAGCCTCGCCACAGCTCGCCCTCAACTGATAGGTGTGATCGACTCGGTTATTAGCCTAACTCTCTCACGATACTTGAATTCACTCGGTAATTAGCTCGCTCCCTCGATTTTGAACTAGCTCGGGTCTTAGCCTCACTAATTCGATTGCATGATCGAACTCTCACGAATCCTAACACACGGTTTGAACATAACGTTCCTTTTCTATTCAACTCATCAATTCTGGACTTCTTAAAACAATGAGGGGATACCCCTATTTATAGGTGCATAAAATAAATCTAAGCCTAAGCTAATTAGATCTCCTAATTCTATAATGAAAAGCAACATGGTAATAAAATCCTAATATTACTATAATTATTCTTGTTTGACTTGCACTCCAATCCAAAGTCTTGAGCTCCAACTCATGTGCCCCAAATACCTTCGGCCGCCTCACACCCACGCACGCCAAACCCTAGTCGCCCTTGCGCGCGCGTCACCTTCGCGTTGTCTAATCCTAGTCGCGCGCGGCTTTTCGCGCGCGCGCCTTGCCATGCACACATGCACCGCCATTGCCTTGCCTAGTCCCACGCGGACTGGGCCTCGTTCATCCACTCTGCACGCGCCTGTGGTCTCGCGCGCCCAGCATCCGCCGCCTTCCTCTCGCGCGCGTGCGCCAGCCATTCCTATGCCCGCGCGACTTAGGACGTCAGCGCTTGCGGCGCGCTAGTGCGCGCGCTCCCTGCCTTCCAATCTCCTCGCGCGCATGCTGTCGCATGCCCGGCTCTCCTATGCGGTCAAGGACTCCGCTCGCGTGCCGCTCACCTGCGCGCCATCCGCACCCTGCGTCTTCGCTGCCTATCGCCAGCGCGTCCCGGCCACCCTCGCGCATGATGCGCTCGTTTAATGCCCCTGTGCGCCCGTGTACGCCCAATGCCCGCTCATCACCGCCCGATGCGCGCCTTTTGCCTATTCGCTCGTCGGTCATGCCCGACCAACCTTCACATCCTTCAGCTCCGATGACCGCTTCCGTATCACTGCGTGCTGCCGCATATACGCTGCGCACAATTACGTGCGCGGGTTGTGCGCGTGCTGCCGAACGCTGTTGGCATGCGTTATACGCATCATGGGGTTGGGCGTGCGCGAGCTATCCGCATGCCCAAATGCTGCTGTCGATGGCGTTGCACCGCTACGTGCGGGCAGGCACTATGGTCGGCACCTCGCCGGCCGTCCGACGACTTTCTCCAGCAACAATGACATGACTGATCATAATATGACATGAAATGACTAAAAATACATAAATTGATCGGAAGTGTTCGGCTAGATCTTGACATTGCTCGGGAAGGGCCTAAATGGCAGCTCCGAGTGCATTAAGGCATTAAACATGGACTAATTGACATCTTTGCTACACGATCTTCCTAACATGGACATAAAATAACTAAGAGAGGGTTAATATGATTTTACCCCTTCGATCGCTCGAGGAAAGGCTAGGATTGGCGTGCTTGCTCGCGGCTATTCGGCTATGCGCGTGCTCCCTCGGACAATGGCTAGTGCAAGGTGGTTCTTCACTCCTCCTTATATGCTCTCGATATTTTTCTAACTTTTTCTCTCGGTTTTCTCGGTATTTTCTCTCTATTTTACGACTAGGCTCGGTTATGCTCGGAAATGCACGGTAAAAATGTACTAACTATCGGCTACTACTATGCTTAAATAAGTAAATAAGATAATGATGAAAATTCATGGTAAAATAAGGTGGTGCCACTTGCTAAAACCGTGTGCTTCCGTTACATTAATCGAGCTCAGTCATCGCACGAGGTGGCGCACGAATTTGCTTGGTTATCACTACACTACACCAACACTCCACCTAAAGAAGCTAGTAGGTGACTAAGGTGTGCAAGTTGCAATATTTTACTCCTAAGGTGAAAATCTCACGGCAATAACATAGGGTTTTGGATTAATTAAGGCAATCCATGACACTTACTATCACTTAAGCTGGCCATGGACGGTGGCATGATGGGCGCGCATACGCACGCACGCACGCACGGAGATACGCGTTGCGCTCGGCAACGCCATGGGTAACGCATGCGCATATGCACACGGCTATGCACGGTAGTGCATTGTGTGCGTACATGACTTGAACATGATACGAAGATCTTGGCTTAACACTTAGGCACATGAATAATTAGAAAATTCGAGCGTAACATAAACTTGACTAGGACTTGAACTTAACCGAACTTACTTAATTTCGGTCGAAACTTAACATCGAAAATTAATTCGAATATTCTTGATTTCAAATAACTAATCCCGACTAATAATGTCCGTTTATAAAATAAACGTTTCGGGAACTAATCATCGAAACTAATTCGGTTATTGAAAATAAAATAAACCGAATAGACTTTCGACTTAAAGTCGAACTTATTAACTCGAAAGCTAAATTGAGCAATATTAACAAAAGGAAATACATCACTTTTATTAATAAAAAACTGGGTTATTACACGATCCACGTAAGGCGGTCGACCGACACAACGCGGGCACCCCATGCAAGGAGCTCGACCAGTGCGATGTGGTTAACCTAGGCGAGGTGGTCGACCGGTGCAATGCGGTCTACCCACACGAGGAGCTCGACTCGGCAGGGCGGTCAATCCACACAACACGGCGACTCGCGCGATGTGGTCAATCCGCACGGAGCTGCCTATCCAATTGACACGACCGATGTTTATGGTCGACCCACACAATTGATCCGCACACTTAACTCGATCCGTACCCAACAAAACAACAACAACGACTTTGGAAAATACCACATGAGCGAGAACCAAGAAACAATATGCACGCAAGCGAAATAGTAAACAACACAAATGCAAGTAATTAGGGATTGGCGATTAATACCTATAGTAATGGAGTGAGGTGGGTTCTCGGTAGTCAAACCGGCATAATGGCGGAGGATAACCGAAGAAGTGAGGATTACTAGCCACTTCGAAAAAAAGTTGAAAGTGTCGGGTGGAGGCTGAGCAAAGAAAAACCTCTTCTTCCATGAAGGAATGTAAGGGGCTAGCGATAACAAGGGTACAAACATTATATTTACGATTAAACGAACTCCATTTCGTATATTCATAAATAAGGGGAGTAGTTGATAGGGATATTAGTACTAACTCGACTCAACCGGATAAGGACCCATGAAATCGGGATCAAAGGGACCATGGTTTTGAGTCGGGGTCATAGAGGGCTGGAGAATCAATCGCCTCATAGGGTCGAACATGGCCCAATTGGCTTGGAAGGTCGAACGTGTTGACTTAGGGGTCGAATTAGACCCTTGGCCCGGAGGGTTGAACATATAGACCTTGGCCCGGAGGATCGAACACATAGACTCTTGGCCTGGAGGGTCGAACACTTAGACCCTTGGCCTGGAGGGTCGAACACATAGACCCTTGGCTCGAAAGGTAGAACACATAAACCCTTGGCTCGAAAGGTAGAACACATAGACCCTTGGCCCGAAGGGTAGAACACATAGACCCTTGGCCCGGAGGGTAGAAGACATAGACTGTTGGCTCCAAGGGTAGAACTCATAGACCCATGACATAGAGGGTAGAACACATAAACCCATGACCCAGAGGGTCGAACACATAGACCTATGGCCCGAAGGGTAGAACACATAGACCCTTGGCCCGGATGGTAGAACACATAGACCCTTGGCGCGAAGGGACAAACACGTAGACCCTTGGCCTGGAGGGTCCAACACATAGACCATATCCATGAAGGTAGAACACATAGACCCATTGGCCCAGAGTGACGAACACACAGACCCTTGGCCCGGAGGGTAGACTACATAGACCCATGACTTGAAAGGTCGAATACATAGACTCTTGGCCTGGAGGGTCGAACACATATACCCTTGGTTGATATTAAAGACTGTTAAAGTCGGACGATCCCACGGGTATAAATCTTGGCCAACTTCTCCATCGACATGGTCATCGTCACAGGTAGGAAATGTGCGACTTTCGTCAATCTGTCCACTACTACCCAAATCACGTCGTGATGCTCGGACGACCTGGTAGCCTCGTAACGAAATCCATCGTGACTTCCTCCCACTTCCACATTGGAATCTCAAGTGGTTGTAGAAGGCCCAACAGAATCTTGTGCTCGACTTTGACTTGCTTGCAGACCTAACATTTCTTTACGAAATTGGCTACGTCTTTCTTTATTCCCCACCACCAAAACAATTTTTTCAAGTCGTGTATATCTTTGTGCTACCGGCGTGAGCTAAATAAGGCATGGTGTGTGCCTCTGTCAAGATCTCCTTCTGCAAAGCCTCGACTTTCGACACTACGATCCTGCCTCTGAATTCCAAGGCTCCATCTGCACCTCGGAAAAAACCCTTGACTCCTCCGGCGTGAACTTTGGCCTCGATAGCACGAACAAACTGATCAGAAGCCTGCTCTCGCCAGATCCGATCTCTCAAAGTGGGCTTGATCTGCATCGAACTGACACTCCCCGTGATCTCCATATGAAGTGACTCGATGACTTTAATCTGCATCCGGGCAAAGTCTCGGACAAGCTGGCTCTGCTGAGTACTAAAACACGATAATTCACCCTTTACCTTTCGGCTCAGGGCATCAGCTACAACATTCGTCTTCTCCGGATGATACTAAATCGTACAGTCATAATCTTTAACAAGCTCTAACCAACGTCGCTGACGCATGTTGAGCTCTTTCTGGGTAAAAATATATTGCAAACTCTTGTGATCGGTATAAATCTTGCATCGACCGCCATATAGATAATGCCGCAAAATCTTAAGTGCATGTACCACTGCAGCTAACTCCAAGTCGTGCATAGGATAATTCTGCTCATGGGGCTTCAACGGACGTGAAGCGTACGCTACAACCTGGCCGTCCTGCATAAGTACACACCCCAAACCCTGTCTCGAAGCATCACTGAAGATGGTGAAACTCCGAGAAGGATCCGAAATAGTCAGCACCGGTGCCGTCGTAAGCCTCTCTTTCAGCCCCTGGAAGCTCGACTCACAACGATCTTTCCATTCGAACTTCACAGACTTCCTCGTCAACTGGGACAAAGGGAGGGCAATCTTCGAAAATCCCTCAATAAATCTGTGATAATAACCTGCTAGGCCGAGGAAACTACGAACCTCAGACGGATTCTTTGGCGCTGACCAGTTCTGAACTGCGGCAATTGGATGGATCACCTTCAATACCTGCCTGAGTAATAATGTGGCCAAGAAAAGCCACGCACTGCAGCCAAAATTCACATTTAGAGAACTTAGCATATAACTTTTCTCATCTAAGGGTCTCAAGAACGGCCCTCAGATGCTCTTCATGCTCCTTCTGGCTCTTCGAATAAATCAGAATATCATAAATAAGTACGATAACAAACTGATCTAGAAAAGGATGGAAATACACGGTTAATCAAGTCCATGAACACCGCTGGGGCATTACTGAGACCGAACGGCATAACCACGAACTCGTAATGACCGTATCTGGTTCGAAACGCTGTCTTGGCAATATCTGACTCCTTGATCTTCAACTGGTGGTAACCTGAACGTAAATCATTCTTAGAAAATACACAGGCTCCCCTCAGTTGGTCGAACAAGTCGTCAATTCTGAGAAGCGGATATTTATTCTATATCGTCAACCGGTTAAGATCCCGGTAATCAATACACAAACGCATAGAACCATACGGTGAAACACTCGGCCGGATAAAACCGAGTTTCAACAATTCCTGGATCTGAGTCTTTAAATCCTGTAATTCTTTGGGTGTCATTCTGTATGGCACCTTGGATACTGGTCCGGCTTCCAAATAAGATCAATAGAAAACTCCACTTGTCGGCAAGGTGGTCTGCCTAGAAGCTGGTGTGGAAACACGTCCACAAACTCACGAATGATAGGAATGTCGTGAGGTGTTTGTGCTTTAGGTTCGTCTCCGACAATGCTCACTAGGTACCCCTGGCAATCACCTCGTCGTAGGATCTTTTTGGCTTTCGCCATAGAAATGATATGAGGCAGAGTACGGGTCTTGTACCGAAAAAAGTGAATTGGTCGTCCTCCGGAAGATGGAGGGTAATCTCCGGGTCGTGACAACGAATATCTTCATGAAAACGGGTTAGCCAGTCCATACCGAGAATGAGGTCAAAATCCCTCATCTCGATAACATATGCGTCGGTAGTTAAGATACGGCCATCGACAGAAAGGCTGAGACTCTCTGCTTTTACATCGGTCACTATCTTTCTTCCCGAGCCTAAACTCACCTCGAGAGGAAAGTGCTGACAGAATGAATCCCAATGGCATCAAGACATCGGTGTGATATGAGTGAATGAGTCGCTCTGGTGTCGAATAAGGCAAAAACATGAATATCATTGAGAATAATCATCCCAGACATGGTACTTGGGTGCTGCTCGGCTTCGGCCTGATCGACGGCATAGACATGGGCCTGCTGTCTCCTGCGCTGCTGCTGCTGCTGGGGTTGTCTCGGAGGCTGCTGTCCGGGCTGTTGTTGTTGTTGAGGTTACTGCTATTGTTGTTGAGGTTGTTGCGGTTGTGGTGGCTGTTGTTGTCGCTCTGGACAGTTAATACAGTTGTGTCTGGGCTGTCAACAATAGAAACTGATGTTTTGGCCCATAAGACACTCTCTACGATGACGTCGTCCATATGTGGGGCAAGGTGGAATCGGCTGTTGTTGTCTCTGACGGTTCCTGCGGTCGTCCAGGGGTCCTCTCCACTTCCTCTTCCCCTTGTTCTTCGGTTGTTGAGCAGCTACTGGTTGGCAGGTGGTGCTGGTTGGGCAACTGGTGGCACCGGAATCTGAATGGTCTCTCTTCGAATACTGGCGTCTATCTCCTGGGCCCTGGTAACAAACATCATAGGTTTGGACGTCGTGGCCAACGATGTTGTGACGAACTACTGGCAAAAGTCCGCCGATGAAACGCCTCGATCTCTTCTCCTCCGAACCCAATATCTCGGGAATGAAGAATCTAAGTCGAGTAAACTCACGTTCGTACTCGTCCACTGAACGGGTACCCTGTTTAAGCGCCAAGAACTGACTCTCGAGCTATGCACGATAATAAGCTGGATAATACTTCTCGCACATCATCTCCTTGAATCGATCCCACGTACAATGCTCTTTCTCGCAGGGACGCATTCCCCAGTAGGCATTCCACCAAAGGCGTGCATCGCCAGTCATCTGGATCTGGGCGCAAAGTACGCGGTAACGATCGGGAAAATCCTGTTGGAACCCATGAGGATCTCGATATGCACAAATCACAGACAAACATTCAACATAAACCTATGCGCAGCGGATCTAAAGGTTTGATGAAGAAAACTTACTGCTTAAAATTTATGTAGATCTGGTTGGCCCGAACAGTTGACCGCAAATCAAATCTTCTCGGAATCGAACAAACTTGACCAATCCAGAAAGCTGACGTCACGGCGAAGTCAACGGCGTTGACCGATCGGAAATCGGAGGAGTCACGCGCTCACACGCGCGTCTGCAAGCTCCAGCGACTGCTTCCTTCCGGCGGCGCGTGGCGGCGCGTGCGGCGGAGTCCGGCGGCGATCTCGACGGCGATCTCTTCGTCTCGTCGTCTTGGTCGTCGTGGTATGGTCACTTGCTGGGTTTGGTCTCTGGTTTGGATGTATGATTGGAATCTCTATATACCTTAAGATCTTCTACTGTATTCTCAAACAGCTTTCTAGATCTTGTATCAGTGGAACACAAGAAATAGAAGAACTCCTTGGAAGAGAGAGAGAGAGAGAGGACGGCGTGATTCCCAAGGATGTGGGATTGTATTGTTCTCTTCCATGAGCCTAATGTTGTATATATAGAGCTACAGTAGGGACCCTGAGGAGAATAGGATAAGGGCTTCTAATATATTAATACTGTGGAGCAACCCCACAATTAATATATTAATAATATTAAAGTCCACCACAATAATATTATTGCACTCCCCTCACCTATCCCAAATTACATTTGAGACTCCTTATTATAATTATCCGATTTACCTCCCCATGTTTAAGATATAATGTCCATTAATTAATTCGATCACTAATAATCAAGAATTAATTAATATATTATATTACCGAACCTAGCGCTCGCTCATAGCATTCATATTATGCCGGAATAAATCCACCTGCAGGGTTTAGCATAATATTCCTTCATGAACTCACTTCGGGGACATCATCATACTAACGCACATGGTGACCGTAAATATCCTAATAGCACATCGAACACACAATGTCATTACCCAATTCATTAAGTATGTCGACCCAGCTTGGATCTCACCCAAAGAATAAAAGCAACAACAATTATGTACACATGCCTATTTAATATCTTACGGGTTAAGAGCACGCAATAATTAACTGAGGCCTAGTTCGTTTACGACGATTAGTATAAAACGAACATCCCTCTCTGGGATCCTGTTCAATACATAAATGTACTAGTGCAACTAATCGGTCAAGACAAACCGTACGGTTGACACTACAACCGTTCCGATGGGTTGTTCAATTCCATCTAGGTTGTGAACCAATGATTCTTGTTTCGCAAGTAACTGATATAGTGATCTTCGGTACGCCCGATGACGACCCACTTATCTACATGCAAAACAACATAACGTGGAACTTATTTAACCAAACATAATTCTCATTCATCAAGGAATAACAAGTGTAATATCCACTAAAGCAAAGCTTAAGTATATAACACCAACAAATCCATGACCTCAAAAATCATCTCAAGGCCCTGGATCCACTCGTCAACAAGTCGGGGATCTCCCTGATCGGAAAACTTCTCTGGATGGTAGTCGTGAAACTGGGCGACTACAGTGGCTTGTGGAATATCATGGTGATCCTGATCTCTACGTAGTGCCATCTGTATATTCAAATGCTCAATTTGATCAAACACAGAGATATAAATTATATTAACTAATTGATAAAGCACACAAATCTCTTGACGAGTTGCTAAAGTTAACCCGAGAAAACTAGAGTCGAATTATCGGACAAACTGGAATAAATTGACTATGTCCTAAAAATACTCTATTACAAACTCGAGCATCATACTGATTTCTAGGGTCGAATATCCGACACCCTACTGAGCACAGACTTAAGCATTCATTTATATATATATATATATATATATATATATATATATAACTGTAAATCAGCACTTACCTGATAGTCGGCGAGGCGTGAGCGTGGCGTAGTCGGGTTTTCTAAAAACTTTCTGACTTAATAAAGTATTCAGATACACAAAAACGTGCTCTGATACAAATTGTAACACCCCGCTAGCTTATTAAAATCATAGTCAAATTTTCGCAAAATCTTTTCTAAAAATACTTAATTTGCGAAATCATGATTCAGGATGCTACTGAAAGACCTTTCTTTTCTGAAAACCCGTTATCTTTTCTAAGTTGAACTATTAAGAAAAACGGATTATATTTAATCAAACTGGCATGTTATACTGTTCAAAATCCGACCGATAAATCGGACCAAAGTCTGAAAATCAACATGCGAGTCTGAAAAGCTAAAAGTGTCAGCGGAAGTAAAATGTGTCAAAATATATATATATATTAAAAGTCTGCAAAAAGACATGAAGTCAAACCCACGACCACCGACTGCGCTCACTCCTCTAGACCGACCCTGTGAATTAAAAAAGATAATATAGTGGGGGCGTGAGCACTAAAAGCCACTGTGCTCCGCAGAAACTCATACTGAAGTAAAACAATAATAATAATTGCAATATCATGATCAACAATATATATATAATCTGTGTCTGTGTCCATGAAACTGCTGATCAACAGTATATAAACTGCTACTGGATCAGAAACTGAATCTGCCGACTATATCTAGAACCATGTGCACACCCTAGTGGGCAGATTACGCCACTAGAACTCGAAATGGACTTACGGCACCTGGATTGGCCACCATTCTAAGCGGAACTGAATATACATACATTGAACATGATAGCTGTAATTATACTCAATGTAATACTCAGTTTGAGTCCCCACCTGAACTGCTGAAAATGTAAGTGTTGATCGCTGCTGACTGATCAAACTGTAAAAATATATAAATAAACAAATACTAAGTACTATGCTCAGACTGACTGAAAATAACTATTAAGATGCTCGACTTGAACTAAATATTTAACTGGATTTACTGGAATAATCCCGGGTTCTAATTTGACTGACAATAAAGCTGAACTAAACTGGTATTGATATACTGAACTGACCGAACGGAAAATTTAACTGAAATTCTGGACTGAACTCGGACCGGGTCACTAAGTCCTGAACTGCTCAGTTGACCAGTCTGAACTGGACGATTCACTGGCTGGACGAACCGCCGGCTCGATGTGGCCAGGCGATCAGCCGCTGGCCTGGGCTAACTGGCTCGGTCCCGCGCAGGGCCTACTGGTGCCCTGGCGGGTCGTGCGCGCGCGCTGGGCGTGGCCTAGGCGCTGCCGAGCGCTACAGGCGCCGGCCTGTGTGTGACTGGGTATGGTCCGAGCGTTGGCGGGTGTGATTGGTACCACGCGTGCGCTAGGAACGACCATTGAGTACTGTTGTGCACTGTCGACGGCGACTGGGCACTGGTGACGCGCGACTGGCCATTGCCGAGCGCATTGGCTACAACACTAGTGCGTACGAGCACTTTCGGGCACTGCTGTGCACCACGGACAGGCACTGGGTACGCTGGCTAGGGCTACTCGCGCGTACTAGTGCAACTGGGCACTCGGGCGCGCTGTCGGGCACGGGCCGAGGCCTGCTATGCACGCTGGCGCGCTGCCGGGCGTGCTGGCGTGCGCTGAGACTGGCTATCATGCATTGGGCACTGCTGATACGGAAGTGGTCATCAACCCAGGCAAGTCAGAGAATGAGGATGGCGACGATCTCAACATATGGTTGGACACCATGCTAGAGGAGCCATCAAGTTCAATATAACGACCTTCTTGTGTAAGATATTGGCTAAAAGGATGTGGTCCGAAGTTAAAGGTGAATGTTCAGAAACGCAAGGCCAAGCAAGCCCGAAGGAAACGCAAGGCAAAGGCTAAAGAAGGGAAGTGTTGGTGCAAGCCTTGTGCGAGGAAAAGGCGAGCTTGGAAGATGGAAGCTCGAAGGCGAGGTAAACAAAGAATAGAGGATGGTTGGATCTGGCGTGCTGGAGGTTGTATTGGGTTGGAAGATTGGGACCCATGGCCATCGGGCGAGCCAACGGAGTCGAGCGACAAAGGGCTCGGGGAAGATCGGCTATCAGGCGTATGGCGCGCATCGTGACATGATGCGCGCGATAAGGTGGTGCACAAGGCGTTGGGCGCACGCGGGTGCGGAATAGGCGATCAGAGCACTGGCGTGGGTAGGGCTTGCGGAGTAGAGGATCGGAGCACGGAGGTTGACGGGGACGCGTTGGCGTTTGGCGGCAAGGTGACGAAGAACACGGTGCGCGCGGGCGGAAACGCGTGGACGTACGCAGGCGAAGTCCTAAGCTGTGTAGGCTTAGGTGAGACGGGCAGTGCGCTGGCAGGAGCAGACCGCGACCGCGTAGGCAAGGGAGTACCGGGCGACGGCACACACGCGCGGAAGAATGGCAGCGGCGACGAGGAGCGTGCGATAGCACGCGAGTGCAGTGCAGGCGCGGATGTCCTATGCGGGGCAGGATTAGGCGACGCACGTGAGGAGACGCACGCGCAGGGGTAGGCAGCGCAGACGGGGTGCGCGCGAAGGCGCGCGCGTGCAACACGGACGAGGCGCGCGATGCCTCGCGCGCCAAGGAGTAGGAATGCAACCGGAGGGAGGCGCGCGATATGCCGGTTAAGAGTGAGGAGCGGCCGAAGGTTCTAGGGGCGATTGACTTGGAGTTCAAGTAATTCTTGGAGTGCAAGTCAAGACATTAGTAGTTTTAGTAATATTAGGATTTTATTACCTTAATGCTTTTAATTATTGATTTAGGAGATCTAGTTTATTAATTATTAGGCCTAGATTTATTTTATGCATCTATAAATACCCCATGTACTCTTCATTATTGGATATGTTGAATGAAGTATTGAATTGATGACTCAATTTAGAGAGGGGAACTTATGTTCTAACGTGTGTTAAGTAAGGACATATAGCGTGTTTACATACAATATCGGAGAGAAGTCCAATAGAGCGTCTTGAAGTCACAGTGTCTAGGAGAAGGCCGATAGTGCTTCTGTTAGATACACCTATCGTGAGTAAACGAAGGCCCTGAGTGCGCATTTATTCACAACCCGAAATAGACAAAAATCCGATCCGTCATCATTTGTGCTTTCATTGAGAGTTGTTGATCGTATTTTTGTCTATCTATCTTTTTTTCTTTTTTTTTCGGTTTTGCCTTTTGCTGGGGGGCCGAATTTTTGTTCTTTTTGGTTCGAAATTTTCGAATTTTTTGTTCAAATTTTTCATCTTTTTTACGTGAGTCTTAAAAAAAAAGTGTCATCTAGTCCTTTGTTTTATATTTTTTCGGTTTTGTTCGAATTTTTCGAAGAGTCAAAAAAAAAAAAAAATGTCTTACCCACCATTGGATGAGTTAGATTGGGAAGATCTTGAGATGTTAGAGGGTTCTGAAAGAGAGCTCACACCATGGGAGAAAACATATCTAGATGAGCTTCATGAGTGAAGGAACATAGAAGAATACGAGAGACAACTCGTAGAAGCCCGAGAAGCAATGGTGATCGATGATCAAAACCACGGTGATGAAGGTGCGTTAAATTTTATTATTCTTGAGGACAAGGAAAGTCATGAAGAGGAGGGGAATGATACGGAAGTGGTCATCAACCCAGGCGAGTCAGAGGATGAGGATGGCGACGATCTCAACATATGGTTGGATAACATGCTAGAGGAGCCATCAAGTCCAATATATCGACCTTCTTGTGTAAGAGATTGGCCAAAAGGATGTGGTCCGAAGTTAAAGGTGAAGGCTCGGAAACGCAAGGCCAAGCAAGCCCGAAGGAAACGCAAGGCAAAGGCTAAAAAAGGGAAGTGTTGGTGCAAGACTTGTACGAGGAAAAGGCGAGCTTGGAAGATGGAAGCTCGAAGGCGAGGTAAACAAAGAATAGAGGATGGTTGGATCTGGCGTGCTGGAGATTGTATTGGGTTGGAAGGTTGGGACCCATGGCCATCGGGCGAGCCAACGGAGTCGAGCGACAAAAGGGTCGAGGAAGATCGGCTATCGGGCGTATGGCGCGCATCGTGCCATGATGCGCGCGATAAGGTGGTGCACATGGCGTTGGGCGCACGCGGGTGCAGAATAGGTGATCAGAGCACCGGCGGGGGCGGGGCGTGCGGAGTAGAGGATCGGAGCATGGAGGTTGACGGGGACGCGTTGGCGTTTGGCGGCAAGGTGATGGAGAACACGGTACGCGCGGGCGGAAACGCGTAGACGTACGCGGGCGAAGACTTAAGCCGTGTAGGCTTAAGTGAGACGGGCGGTGCGCTGGCATGAGCAGACCGCGACCGTGTTGGCAAGGGAGTACCGGGCGACGGCACACACGCGCGGAAGGATGGCAGCGGCGACGAGGAGTGCGCGATAGCACGCGAGTGCAGTGCAGGCGCGGATGTCCTAGAGGGTCAGGATTAGGCGACGCACGTGAAGAGACGCACGCGCAGGGGGTAGGCAGCGCGGACGGGGCGCGCGCAAAGGCGCGCGCGTGCAACACGGACGAGGCGCGCGATGCCTAGGAGAAGGCCAATAGAGCGTCTTGAAGTCACAGTGTCTAGAAGAAGGCCGATAGTGCGTCTGTTAGATACACCTATCGTGAGTAAACGAAGGCACTGAGTGCGCGTTTATTCACAACCCGAAATAGACAAAAATCCGATCCGTCATCAACTGCTGGCTGCGCGTGCTGCGAGGCGGCTAGGCGCTACGCGCTGCGGGACGGCACGCGAGCGGGCTGCGTGCTGTCGCGTTGATACGAAAGTGGTTATTAACCCCGGAGAGTTCGAGGAAGAGTCTATCGAAGACCATGACTTATAACTGGAGAACATGCTCTAGGAGCCACAAAGCCCGATTTATCAACCTTCATGCAAGCGAGATTGGTCGAGAGGATGTGGGCCGAGGTCAAGAAGGTGTAAGAGAGCAAGAAGACAGCACAAGCCAAGGGCTAAGGTGATGAACGGTTGGTGCGAAGCTTGTGCAAGGAAGCGGCGTGCATGGCGCATGGAAGCTAGGAGATTGGGTGCACGAGGGGTGGAAGATGGGTGGAGTGCTCGTGCGGGCGATTGGCCATCGGACTGATGCGAAAGGCAAATAAGTGGATGGCACGCATTGGGCCTTGATGCGTGCGATGGGGCGACGAGCGATGATGCGCCTTGGGCGTGGGACGAACGCGGGACGGCGCTGGGCGCAATAGGGTGCGCGGTAGGCGATTGGAGCGCTGCCATTGGTTGGGACGCACGGCAGTCAGACGACCGCGCGGGGCACAGAGTGCGTGCGAGTGGTGCGGACGTGGGCAGTGGCCTAGGCCTTGCAGGCCTAAGACTGGCGGGAGCACACGCGCGCGAAGCAGCCGGGAGCAACAGGGCGCGCGTACAGGCGCGCGAGTAGAGTACCGACGCGGACGGCCTAAGCCGTGAAGGAGTAGGCATGACGGGAGGTGCGCTAGCAAGGGAAGCCCCAATTGAGCAGGCATAGGAGTGCTGGGCGACGGATCGCACGCGCGGAGGAGGACGACCAGCAGGGCGCGCGCGCCAAGGGCGATGCGTGTAGCGCATGCAGGAAGCCGCACCCGAAGAGGACTAAGTCTCGCGGGGGGCGCGCGAAGTGAGGCAGCGGGCACTAGGGCGGCCGATTGATTGGAGTGCAAGGCAAGGGATTTTGGAGATCAAGATTATATCTTAATTAGGATTCTAGAATAATTAGTTCCCTTGTTGCTTTAATATTTCTATTATGTTCGGATTTAATATTTTATTGCTTGGTTTAGGACATCTAATTAGACTAGAATTAGATTTGTTTTGCACCTATAAATAGGGGCCTTCCCTCAATGTTTTAGATGTCTTGGATTTAATGAGTTGAATAGAAGAGAACGTTTGTTCATCTGTGTGTTTAATATTCGTGAGAGTTTTATCATACAACCGAGGGAAGCAAGGCTAATTACCGAGTGAACTCAAGTTCGTGAGAGAGTTAGGCTAATAACCGAGTCGATCACACCTATCAGTCGAGAGCGAGCTGTGGAGAGGCTTTGTTCAAGGCAAACGAGTTGGGACAAACGCACGATCCTTCATCATTGGTGCTTTCATTGAGAGTGATTGATTGTGTGTTTTGTTAAACTTTTCATATCCCATTCTTTTTATTTTATCCGATTTTTCTCCCTCTTTGGTTCAAATTTTTTGAATTTTTCTTCTTCCTTTTCAAAATTTTCGAGAGTACCAAAAAAAAAAAAAAAGAGTTATGACAAACCGTGAGAGGTTTGATATGTTAGAAGAAAGCGTGAGGTCCCTTGGCAACAGACAACACGTGGTCAACGAGAACATGGCGAAGTTGGAGCTCATGATCCATGACTTGGCAGGGAAGCTCGAGTAAGTTCCCCACCACACGCGGAGGAGCTGCACATCGAGGTCGACCATGGTAGGATCGAGCAGTTTGGCGTCTAGTCGCGATGACGACGATCGTCGTTCACGGCGGACATGCGCAACGCGTGCATCGCACCACCACGACGATCGGCGACCGCGCGACTACTGGCAGCACCGTGGGAAACACACGCACGCAAGGCCAAAGCTCACATTGCCAACGTTCGAAGGAGTGGATCCGGACGCATGGTTAAGCCGTGCCACGCAATATTTCGAGATCAACGGCGTCCATAGGAGCGAGAGAGTCATGTTTGCTGCCTACTACTTGGATGGTGAAGCTAACACATGGTGGCAATGGGTGTCACATGTTTACAAGAACAAAGGCGAGTAAATGCGATGGAGAGATTTTGAGGAGCTGATTACCAGGTTTGGATCTAGTGACTATTTCGATTATGATGAGGCTCTGTCAAGGATCCGCCAAATTGATAGTTTGTGCGACTATCAAAAGGAGTTCGAAAGGATAGCTAGCTGGGTACGTGATTGGCCCGAGAGTGCACTTGTTGGTGCATTTGTTGGAGGCTTGAAAGCCGAACTGGCGGCTGAGGTGCGCTTGGACAGGCCGAGATCGACTAGGGCCTCAAAGGAGTCAGCGCGACTGCACGAGGACCATCTCGCGGCGGTGCACAAGGCAAGGCCGGGCGACGCACGCACGGAGCCAAGGCGCGCGAGCGCAGCAATCGACTAGGCACCCCCACGGGCTGAGATCAAGCAGGCAGTCAGCGAAGGGACGCGTACCACAAGCAAAATGCGGCGACTGACAGATGAGGAAATCCAACGGCGAAGGGAGAAGGGCCTATGTTTCACGTGCAACGAGCGATACACACCGGGCCATAAATGCAAAGGTAAAGAAGTATTTCTATTGGAGTTTAAGGAAGAGCATGACAATGAATTACTTGAGGAGACCTTATTGCATGTGGTCAAGTTCAAAAGGCGAGGGCCAAAGATGATCAGGTTTACTGCTGAGATTAAGGATATGTTGTTGGAGGTACTTGTTGATAGTGGGTCAAGTTTGAATTTCATTGATGAGAAGATAGCCAGGAGATTGAAGTTGGTACCCACGAAAGTCAAGATCTTTGGGGTCAAAGTGGCCAATGGACAGGAACTACGAGGAAATCAGTTGTTCAAGAAAGTTCCCATCATGGCATAGGACCAAGAGCTGGAGATTGACCTCTACGCCTTACCGCTTAAAGCTACCGATATAGTGTTGGGAGTGCAGTGGCTCGAGACGTTGGGGCCCATCACAACCGACTCCAAGCGAGGAAAAATGGAGTTTGGAAGACCAGGAAAGCGCATTAAGTTGCAAACTGAGGATCAAGGCGACTCGCCCATTGAAGAGGAAGACGATGACAAGGTCGATGTGCTGAATTTCATTATCCTTAAGGACAAGGAAAGTGTTGAAGAGGAGGGGAATGATACAGAAGTGGTTATTACCCCCAGAGAGTCCGAGGACGAGTCTATCGAACACCACGACTTATGGCAGGAGAACATGCTCGAGGAGCCACAAAGCCCGATTTATCAACCTTCATGCAAGCAAGATTGGCCAAGAGAATGTGGGCCGAGGTCAAGAAGGCGCAAGAGAGCAAGAAGGCAGCACAAGCCAAGGGCTAAGGTGATGAATGGTTGGTGCAAGGCTTGTGCGAGGAAGCAACGCGCATGGCACATGGAGGCTAAAAGAATGGGCGCGCGAGGGGTGGAAGATGGGTGGAAGACACGCGTGGGCAATTGTAGTGGGCCAGTGGACGATAGCGCAAACATGTGCGAATGGGCGAATGCGGTCGAGCAACGTGCATCGGCCCTTGATGTGCGCGGATGGTCGAACGAGCGAGAGGATGCGCACGAAGGGGTGAGCGGCACGCTGATGGCGTCGGGTGCACGGAGGTGCGCGGTAGGAGATTAGGGCGCAGGCATTGGCGGGACGCGCTGGCTGACTGCAGGGCGCGACGGCGATGGCGAGGCGGCTGGCGTGCGCGGCACTTGCGAGGGTGGCGAGGACGCACGGGAGCTGAGCAGCGGATACAGGGTGCACGCAATGGCGCGCGAGTGGAGTACCGACGCGGACGGCCTAAGCCGAGAAGGAGTAGGCATGACGGGCGGTGCGCTGGCAGGGGAAGACCGCGACCAAGCGGGCGTAGGAGTACCAGGCGCGCAGTACCATGCACGAGAGGAAGGCGGCACAGGTGAGGCACGAGCAACTCCGAGTCCGCCATGGACTAGGACTCACGGGCGGCGCGAGTGCAAGGCAAGGGATTTTGGAGATCAAGATTATTAGCTTAATTAGGATTCTAGAATATTTAGTTCCCTTTTTGCTTTAATATTTCTATTATGTTTGGATTTAATATTTTATTGCTTGGTTTAGGAGATCTAATTAGACTAGGATTACATTTATTTTGCACCTATAAATAGGGGTCTTCCTTCAATGTTTTGGATGTCTTGGATGTGATGAGTTGAATAGAAAAGAACATTTGTTCATCCGTGCGTGTAATATTCGTGAGAGTGTTATCATACAACCGAGGGAAGCGAGGCTAATTACCGAGTGAACTCAAAATCGTGAGAGGCGAGGCTAAGACCCGAGTTAATCACACCTATCGTTGAGAGCAAGCTGTGGCGAAGATTTGTTCGAGGCAAACGAGTGGGACAAACACACGATCCTTCATCATTGGTGCTTTCATTGAGAGTGATTGATTGTGTGTTTTGTTAAACTTTTTATATCCCATTCTTTTTCTTTTTATCCGATTTTTCTCCCCCTTTGGTTCGAATTTTTTCGAATTTTTCTTCTTCTTTTTCGAAATGTTTCGAAAGTATCAAAAAAAAAAGAAAAAGAGAGCTATGACAAACCGTGAGAGGTTTGATATGTTGGAAGAAAGCGTGAGGTCCCTTGGCAACGGACAACACGTAGTCAACGAGAACATGGCGAAGTTGGAGCTCATGATCCACGACTTGGCGGCGAAGCTAGCGAGAGTCAACTACAAGCCGTGGAACAGCCGCACATCACGATCATCCACGGCACTATCGAGCGACACCAACGGCGACCGCGAGGAAGACGACCGTTGTTCACGGAGGACACGCGCAACGCGTGCATCGCACCACCACGACGATCGGCGACCGCGCGACTACCGACAGCACCGCAGGGATCACGCGCACGCAAGGCCGAAGCTCACATTGCCAATGTTCGAAGGAGTGGATCCAGACGCATGGTTAAGCTGTGCCATGCAATTTTTCGAGATCAACGGCGTCATAGGAGCGAAAAAGTCAAGATAGCCGCCTATCATCTAGATGGTGAGGCTAACGTTTGGTGGCAGTGGATGCTACACAAGAACAAGGATGAGCATATGCGATGGAGAGATTTTGAGAAGGAGCTGATTACCAGGTTTGGATCTAGTGATTATTTCGATTACGATGAGGTTTTATCAAGGATCCGTCAAACTGGTAGTCTACGCGACTATCAAAAGGAGTTTGAGAGGATCGCTAGTCGGGTACGTGGTTGGCCCGAGAGTGCGTTAGTTGGAGCATAGGTTGGAGGGTTGAAGGCTGAGTTAGCTGTTGAGGTACATTTGGATAGGCCAAGGTTGACAAGGGCTGCGATGGAGGTCGCACGATTGCATGAAGACCACCTAGCGGCCGTGCGCAAGGCAACACGGGGCGACGCACACACGGAGCTGAGGCGCGCGAGCGTGGTAACCGACGAGGCGCCCCCAGGGACCGAGATCAAGTAGGCAGTCGGCAAAGGGACGCGTACCACAAGCAACATGCGACGACTAACAGATGATGAAATCCAACGGCGAGGAGAAAGGCCTATGTTTCACATGCAACGAGCGATACACACCGGGCCACAAGTGCAAAGGTAAAGAAGTCATTTTGCTTGAGTTTGAGAAAGAACAAGAAAGCGAGCCAACTGAGGAGTCTTTGCTACATGTGGTCAAGTGCAAAAAGCAAGGTCCAAAGATGATCAAGTTTACTGCTGAGATAAAGGATATGTTGTTGGAGGTACTTGTCGATTGTGGGTCAAGTTTGAATTTCATTGATGAGGAGATAGCCAGGAGATTGAAGTTGGTACCCACGAAAGTCAAGATGTTTGGGGTTAAAGTGGCCAATGGTCAGGAACTACGAGGAAATCAGTTGTTCAAAAAAGTTCCCATCATAGCACAAGACCAAGAGCTAGAGATTGACCTCTACGCCTTACCGCTTAAGGCTATCGATATAGTGTTGGGAATGCAGTGGATCGAGACGTTAGGGCCCATCACAACCGACTACAAGCGAGGAAAGATGGAGTTTGGACGACCAGTAAAGCGTATCAAGTTGAGAACGGAGGATCAAGATGACTCGCCTATAGAAGAGGACAATGAGGATGTTGATGTGCTGAATTTCATTATCCTTGAGGACAAGGAAAGTCTTGAAGAGGAGGGGAATGATACAGAAGTGATTATTAACCCCGGAGAGTCCGAGGACAAGTCTATCAAAGGCCATGACTTATGGCTGGAGAACATGCTCGAGGAGCCTCAAAGCCCGATTTATCAACCTTCATGCAAGCGAGATTGGCCGAGAGGATGTGGACCGAGGTCAAGAAGGCGCAAGAGAGCAAGAAGGCAGCACAAGCCAAGGGCTACGGTGATGAACGGTTGGTGCAAGGCTTGTGCGAGGAAGAGACGCGCATGGCGCATGGAGGCTAAAAGAATGGGCGCGCGAGGGGTGGAAGATGGGTGAAAGACGCGCGTGGGCGATTGTAGTGTGCCAATGGACGATAGCGCAAACATGTGCGAATGGGCGAACGCGGTCGAGCAACGCGCATCGGCCCTTGATGTGCGCGAATGGTCGAGCGATCGAGAGGATGCGCACGAAGGGGTGAGCAGCACGCGGATGGCGTCGGGTGCACGGAGGTGCTGTTGGGTTCGATATACTGTACGGAACAGAGTTTGCAGCAGAATTTAAAATTTTATAAGTATTTATCTTATAAATACTTATTCCGTACATAAGTATAACGAGATAACAAATAAGCATCATTTAAAATCTAGTAACTTTTACTAATTTTGATTTGATATGTAATTTATAAAAATTACCTTTGTTCTTGAACTCCTTCAAAACCGACGATGTATGAGGAAATCAATTCCCGGTTTGGTAACGATCACTTCTTGTTGTTATTCACTTTAGAAATCCAAATGTCTTCCCTCTAATCGTATCCACCTTTTGAACTTTGGTTTCGACTATAGTTTCTTCGCTAGTAGAAGCTACTCGGTTTTTCAAGAAGTATATAATATATATTTATGAGGAAATTTTTCAAGAACACTTTCTTGTATTATCACTCAACTCTTTGAATGAATTTTCTCTTGGAAGAATTTTGCTCAAAACTTAGCAATTAATGTGCAAACATTTTGCACCTATTTATACTAAACATTTTAGCATAAAACAATCAATATTTGATATATTTTATTTTAAATAAAATCAGATTTTATTTAAATAATCATACCAAATATTGACTTTTAATTAATAATGTGGAGTGGTTAATAACCGCCATTATTGTTTTATTAAAAATAAGATTAATTATGTGGATTGGTTAACAACTTCAAACCACCATAATTAATTTATTCTTATTAATATTTAATCTTCAATCATATTAAAGATAAATAATAAAATAATAATTCTTGAAAATATTTTTCAAGACTTTATTATTTTAATCTAATCTTCCATTTCCTTATTTAATAATCTTATTATTATTTGGATTTGAAATTTAAAATTTAATTTCAAATTCCAACTATTAATTAGTAATTCTATTAATGACTAAATTAATATCCAAAATTCAATTAATCAATCTAATTGATTAATTTAATATATTTCTTTAATTGATATCTAATCAAATTAGATTTGTCAATTAATTCTAACTCTTTAGAAATACTATTTGAAATTTACCTTCATTCAAAAATTGGTGTGACCTTTTAGGTTCACAATTAATACTAGTATTGGGTTTACAACTCTTTGTAATTTGAGTTATTCATATTACCTCTTATTTTTGAATTAACTCTTTAATTCAAGAACCCACATATCATGGGAACATCTAGCAAGTAGCATGAATCTAGTATTAAGTGAATAGCGAGTAAACCTATTTTGATTACAAGTCCATACATGTAAAATCCTTTCGACATCCAATTTCCCGATTAATCTTTGGGTATGATTTTGTTGAAATCCAAATTGATTTAATAACTATGATTCCATTTCAAGTTTAGTAATTTGTTTATGAATCTCTATTCATCTCGCCTTGGCCAAGGACTTTGAATTATTAACTATGAAACACATAGAAAATTCACTTATCTTCATAAGTGTCGAATCCTTTGTTGGCCACTGACAAACTTCCATACATATTAATATAATACCCAAAATATCCCTTTATACGATTGTGCTAGCAATCAAAAGGATAAATCAAAGTAAAATATAATATGCACAAAGTTATCATCGTGCCTCAAGTCTGAGGATTAATCATATACTATTGTAACATGAAAATTCTTATTCGACATGATAAACTTTCATTAAGAATTTTCATACGGTCATGTTCAGTGAACTTGTTCTCTAACAAGCACCCACATATATGTATTTGCGTCCCACGCTAATGTTGTTGGAATGCAACATTCTTATCTAATAAGCATACATTCTATGTGCAAGTCTTTTCCGGATTTATTCGATATCCCATCTCGAAACATCCAACGACTTGGAACTGTATTTAAGATCACAACTTTCAAGATATGTTCCATGATCACCATCTCTATGCGCAACCATATCTTATAGCTATAAGTGATCTAGGGATTTTATCTTAAGTGCAAATATATGATAAATGCTTACTCATAAAATAAAGTAATGCCTTATTATTTAATATAATTCCAATAGATTGTATTTACAAATAGAATACGTCCAATTTGATTGGAACGCAGGGTATCCTACTCTAACAATCTCTCACTTGCCCTAGTTCCAATCACTCATGTATCTTAGACCCATCTTCTCAAGATGTCCTTTAAACACTTTCTGTGATAAAGGCTTAGTTACAGGATCTGCTATATTTTCTGCTGAGTCGACTCGCTCCATTATGACGTCTCCTCTACCAATGATTTCTCTAATCAAATGGTATCGTCTCATAATGTGTTTGGATCTTTGATGAGATCTTGGTTCCTTTGCTTGCGCAATAGCCCCATTGTTATCACAATAAATCGTTATTGGATCAACAACAGATGGTACTACACCTAGCCCTTGGATGAAGTTCCTTATCCAAACAACTTTCTTTGCAGCATCAGATGCAGCAATATATTCAGCCTCTGTTGTAGAGTCAGCAATCGTTTCTTGTTTGGAACTTTTCCAACTAACTGCTGCTCCATTCAGAGTAAACAAGTAAATAGGCATGGATTTAAAGTTATCTTTATCAGACTGAAAACCAGAATCTGTAAAGCCTTCTAGTTTTAGTTCTCCATTTCCATACACCATAAAGATATCCTTAGTCCTTCTCAAGTACTTAAGAATCATCTTAACGGCTTTCCAGTGTTCTTCACCTGGATTAGACTGATATCTACTCGTTACACTAAGTGCATGAGCCACATCAGGTCTTGTACATAACATTGCATACATAATGCTACCAATAGTTGATGCATAAGGTATATGACTCATCCGTTCTCTTTCTTCAAGTGTCTTTGGAGACATCATCTTAGAAAGTGAAACCCCATGACTCATTGGAATATATCCACGTTTGGATTCTTCCATACTAAACCTTTTTAGTACCTTATTTATGTACGTGGACTGGGATAGTCCGATCATCTTTTTAAATCTATCACTATAGATTTTTATCCCTAGGATAAAAGATGCTTCTCCCAAATCTTTCATGGAGAACTGTTTAGACAACCATGTCCGTGTTGATTGTAACATTCCTATATCATTCCCAATGAGTAGAATGTCATCAACATAGAGAACAACAAATGCAACTGCATTCCCACTAACCTTCTTATAAACACATGGTTCATCCGGATTTTTATGAAAATCAAACGTTTTGATTGTTTCATCAAACCGAATGTTCCAACTCCTCGAAGCTTGTTTAAGTCCATAAATGGACCTTTGAAGCTTACAAACCATTTGCTCGCTCCCACTGGATATGAAACCCTGCGACTGTTTCATATAAATGTCTTCCTTAATGTTTCCATTAAGAAAAGCAGTTTTCACATCCATTTGCCATATCTCGTAGTCATAATACGCAGCTATGGCTAGCAATATCCGAATAGATTTAAGCATTGCTACTGGTGAAAAAGTTTCCTCATAATCAACACCTTGTTTTTGAGTATAACCTTTAGCAACCGGTCTTGCTTTGAAAGTATTAATTTCTCCATCTACACCACGTTTTCGTTTGTAAACCCATTTACAACCTATGGGTACTATACCCTGTGGTGGATCAACCAAAGTCGATACTTTATTTGAATACATGGAGTCTATCTCGGATTGCATAGCTTCTTGCCATTTATCTGAGTCAATGTTCGACATTGCCTCATCATAGCTTATTGGATCATTATCCAAAAGAAGTCCCTCTTCATTGTTCTCTAACAATAGGTATAGCCTCTCAGGCGCCCTAGAATCCCTTTCAGATCTCCGAAGAGGTTGTGTTATAGATGGTCCAGTCTCTACTGGTATATTACTTGTGGTATTTTGTGGAATTCTTGTGGTTCTTCATTAAGTTCTATGACTCCACTATTCTTTGAGAGAAACTCTTCCTCTAAGAAAACATCATTCGTCGAAACAAACACCTTTCGTTCAGAAGGGTCATAGAAATAGTATCCAATAGACTCTTTTGGATACCCCACAAATTTACATAAGATGGATCTCATATCCAACTTACCTCCCACTAACTGCTTCACATAAGCATTACAACCCCATACTTTTAAATACTTGTACGAGGGTGTTTTGCCACACCATATCTCATAAGGTGTGCTGGGTACAGCTTTACTTGGCACTCTATTCAAAATATGTGCTGTTGTTTCTAAGGCATAGCCCCAAAATGAAAGAGGTAAACTAGTGGAACTCATCATTGATCGAACCATGTCCAACAATGTTTGATTTCTCCTTTCTGAACCCCCATTGAGTTGTGGAGTTCCAGGAGGTGTCCACTGTGAAATAATCCCATTATCTCTTAAATAATCAAGAAACTCATTGGTCAAATATTCACCTCCTCGATCTGATTGAAGAACTTTTATACTACGACCAATTTGTTTCTCTACTTCATTTCTGAATTCTTTGAACTTTTCAAATACTTCAGATTTGTACCTTAATAGGTATACATAACCATATCGTGAATAATCATCAGTAAAAGTTATGAAATAGTAGTAGTTCCCCTTTGCACTAACATTTAGTGGTCCACAAACATCTGTATGGATCAAATCCAACAGACCTTTAGCTCGCTCCACTTTTCCAACAAATGTTGATTTTGTCATTTTACCTTTAAGACATGACTCACAAGTAGGCAACCTTTTCTCTCCCCTAAGGTCGAGTTTTGGTCCCAATTTGTTAATCCTTTTTTCAGATATATGACCTAATCGAGCATGCCAAAGTGTGAATGAACTATGATTATCTAATTTTCTTTTATTTTTTTGAATAGTTAGGATGGGACTTTGTGGTGTAATGGTATATAACCCATTTGTCAAATTTCCGGAATATATAAAACTTGTATCTTTGAAAATGGAACATCTTCCATTCTCAATAACAAACTTAAAACCTTCTCTATCCATTACTGGAATAAAAATAATGTTTCTTATAACATCCGGAACATACAAACAATTTGTAAGACAAATTTTTACATCATTATTTAAAGCTAGATAAACAGTCCAAATTGCTTTGGCAACAACTCTTGCTCCATTGCCCATCCTTAGAATTGTTTCATCATCTTCTAGCTTGTTACTTCTTGCCATCATCTGCAAATCATTGCAAATATATGAGCCACAGCCGGTATCCAATACCCAAGAAGAATCATTAACTGATAAGTTAACTTCAACGAAATAAATACCTGAACTTTTCAGGCTAGCAAGATACTCCTTGCAGTTCCTCTTCCAATGCCCAGTTTTACCACAATGATAACATTCATGATTAGACTGAGAATTAACCTTCTCTTTGTTCTTCCCTTTGTTGTTATTTGCCTTCTTGTTGGGTTTATTGGGAACCTTTCCCTTCCCCTTCCTTTTCTTAGACTTTAAAGCCTTTGATCCAGAAGTGGATCCAACAAGAAGCACCGGCTTATCCTTTTTGATTGTGGATTCGGCCGTCTTTAACATGTTCACTAATTCTGGCAGAGAAGTCTCCATATTATGCATGTTAAAGTTAACAACAAAGCTATCAAATGACGATGGCAGAGATTGCAGCATGAGATCCACATAGAGTTCATTATCCATAATGACTCCAAGGGACGAAAGCCTTTCAACAAGAGCTATCATCTTCAGCCCATGATCATGAACTGAAGAGCCCTCAATCATACGACACCTGAAAAGCTCTTTAGATATCTGATATCTAATTTGCCGCGTCCTATCACCATACAACTCTTGTAGATGAAGGAGGATTTCAGAAGCATTATTCAACAATTCGTTCTGTCTCTGTAACTCATTTGACATTGATGCTAACATGTAGCACCGAGCTTGGAGATTGTCATCAGTATGACGTAAGTATTCTGCATACTCATCAGAAGTCTGATTCTCGGGTGGAAGAGGAGGGGCTTTGTCCAATACATAGTCCCTTTTTTCAGACTGTAGAACAATTTTCAGGTTCCTCAGCCAATCATTAAAATTGGGTCTAGTTAATTTGTTTTGTTCAAGGATACTTGCAATTGGATTCTTAGCCATTTTAGTAGAGTGATCTACAAAAACAAACGAAGCAGAAAATAATCAGACTATGGAATTTATATTCATTTAATATTAGGTCTTTAACATTAAATATCTCCCACTATTTTAATTAAAACCCCATTTTAATTATGAAATCTAATTTTCATAGTGGGCTTGAAGTCCAATAAAAATATTCCATATCCCAATTTTATGAGTACGCATGGAACATTTATACTGGTAGTCAACTTTTGACAATTGTATCACTATACAACCTTCAATATGTTTTGACTCACCTTTCCTTATATACCTCAATTTTATGACCGTATATATTACTCAGTGTCAAATCAAACCCATCAAACATTCATGATAATGGCCCACCAGAATGTCCCATGACTCATGGTCAACACAAAGAGGAATCTGTCTCATGAGTATCTCTTATACTTAGTAGGGATCACAGCTTTCGACACAAAACCACCCCACGACTCATGGTCAGTGATAAAGCATCATAGCATCTTATGTCGTCTACTTTTGATGGAAGGACTGGATTAATAAGTTCCTACTTATTTTTATCCATTATTGATTTGATATAAAATTAATCAAATTAATTCTTTAGGGTTCCTTAGATCTCATCGATTACCATCTTTACGTGTGTTTATTTATCCCATCATCCATCGCATGAATCGAAAACATAAATAAACCTAACATAAATGCATGCATACGGTGGGATGACCATGTCCTTGCCTATACGACCCATTCGAGCCAAAATGGATCTATGCCTATGTACGTGATAAAACAAATAAATAGAACTACTTCTATTACAATTTTATTTTATCTACCCGTACAAGCACAGGCCTTTGAGATTTACAACTTGTAAAATTACCCACATATGCGTGGGCCTTTCGCATCGAACGGTCTCCACCTTGATCTAATCTTTTAACGATACAAAAATTTAAAATTTTACAAACAATAAATCAAGAGACTCGCAGGTCTCGATAAATTACATTCGTTTAATCACATTAAATAAAAATGCAACCATCAATCATATTGAATAAAAATGCAATCATTCATCATTATGAATAAAAGGCTCATGATCATCCCTAAATCAACCATATAAATTCACTAATTTAATATGTTGATGTAGTAATGACTCATATTAAGTCAAAACAGCTCGTTTCTGATCGAAAATCAGTCACACGACTCGTGTTACAAGTCACACGACTTGTGTGACATGTCACACGACTCGTGTGGCTCACTCACACGACTCGTGTGAAAAATACGAAAGTGACTATGAAAAATTTCAGAAAATTTTATGTCACACGAGTCGTGTCACACATCACACGACTCGTGTGAGGTGACACGATCGGTCACACGACTCGTGTGACTCCTCACACGTGTCGTGTGACCCCACACGACCAGTCACACGAGTCGTGTCATCCTTCACGACTCGTGTTTTCGAATACTCTATTCGATTTTTATTCCAGTTCGTGTTTTTAACAATTTTTCAAATCAAAATCTGATTTTAAAGATGCAAATTGTAACGTGGCTCTGATACCACTGTTGGGTTCGATATACTGTACGGAACAGAGTTTGCAGCAGAATTTAAAATTTTATAAGTATTTATCTTATAAATACTTATTCCGTACATAAGTATAACGAGATAACAAATAAGCATCATTTAAAATCTAGTAACTTTTACCAATTTTGATTTGATATGTAATTTATAAAAATTACCTTTGTTCTTGAACTCCTTCAAAACCGACGATGTATGAGGAAATCAATTCCCGTTTGGTAACGATCACTTCTTGTTGTTACTCACTTTAGGAATCTAAATGTCTTCCCTCTAATCGTATCCACCTTTTGAACTTTGGTTCCCACTATAGCTTCTTCGCTAGTAGAAACTACTCGGTTTTTCAAGAAGTATAGAATATATATTTATAAGGAAATTTTTCAAGAACACTTTCTTGTATTATCACTCAACTCTTTGAATGAATTTTCTCTTGGAAGAATTTTGCTCAAAACTTAGCAATTAAAGTGCAAACATTTTGCACCTATTTATACTAAACATTTTAGCATAAAATAATCAATATTTGATATATTTTATTTTAAATAAAATCAGATTTTATTTAAATAATCATACCAAATATTGACTTTTAATTAATAATGTGGAGTGGTTTATAACCACCATTATTGTTTTATTAAAAATAAGATTAATTATGTGGATTGGTTAACAACTCCAAACCACCATAATTAATTTATTCTTATTAATATTTAATCTTCAATCATATTAAAGATAAATAATAAAATAATAATTCTTGAAAATATTTTTCAAGACTTTATTATTTTAATCTATTCTTCCATTTCCTTATTTAATAATCTTATTATTATTTGGATTTGAAATTTAAAATTCAAATTTAAATTCCAACTATTAATTAGTAATTCTATTAATTACTAAATTAATAGACAAAATTCAATTTATCAATCTAATTGATTAATTTAATATATTTCTTTAATTGATATCTAATCAAATTAGATTTGTCAATTAATTCTAACTCTTTAGAAATACTATTTGAATTTTACCTTCATTCAAAAATTGGTGTGACCTTTTAGGTTCATAATTAATACTAGTATTGGGTTTACAACTCTTGTAATTTGAGTTATTCATATTAACTCTTATTCTTGAATTAACTCTTTAATTCAAGAACCCACATATCATGGGAACATCTAGCAAGTAGCATGAATCTAGTATTAAGTGAATAGCGACTAAACCTATTTCGATTACAAGTCCATACATGTAAAATCCTTTCGACATCCAATTTCCCGATTATATCTTTAGGTATGATTTTGTCGAAACCCAAATTGATTTAATAACTATGATTCCATTTCAAGTTTAGTAATTCATTTATGAATCTCTATTCATCCCGCCTTGGGCAAGGACTTTGAATTACTAACTATGAAACACATAGGAAATTTACTTATCTTCATAAGTGTCGAATCCTTTGTTGGCCACTGACAAACTTCCATACATATTAATATAATACCCAAAATATCTCTTTATACGATTGTGCTAGCAATCAAAAGGATAAATCAAAGTAAAATATAATATGCACAAAGTTACCATCGTGCCTCAAGTCTAAGGATTAATCATGCACTATTGTAACATGAAAATTCTTATTCGACATGATAAACTTTCATTAAGAATTTTCATACGGTCATGTTCAGTGAACTTTTTCTCTAACAAGCATCCACATATATGTATTTGCGTCTCACGCTAATGTTGATGGAATGCAACATTCTTATCTAATAAGCATACATACTATGTGCAAGTATTTTTCGGATTTATTCGATATTCCATCTCGAAACATCCAACGACTTGGAACTGTATTTAAGATCACAGCTTTCAAGATATGTTCCATGATCACATCTCTATGCGCAACCATATCTTATAGCTATAAGTGATCTAGGGATTTTATCTTAAGTGCAAATATATGATAAATGCTTACTCTTAAAATAAAGTAATGTCTTATTATTTAATATAATTCCAATAGATTGTATTTACAAATAGAATACGTCCAATTTGATTGGAACGCCGGGTATCCTACTCTAACAGGTGCGCGGTAGGAGATTGGGGCACAGGCGTTGGCGGGACGCGTTGGCTGACTGCGGGGCATGTAATGCCCCGTTTATTTGTGAAATATTTGAGATTATTTGTTTATTTATTTATTTCATTAATATTATTATTATTATTATTATTATTATTATTATTATTATTATTATTATTATTAAATGTCTAATTGCTATTATTATTATTATTATTATTATTATTATTATTATTATTATTATTTGTCTAATTGTCGAATTGTTTATTGTTACTTTTATTAAATGTCTAATTGTTCAAAATGCCTATTATTATCAAATAAATATTATCGTGTAAATAATATAAATATTTTGTGTGCAATATATGTATATATATATATATAGGGTCGCGCTCCAGTGAAAATACTTCTCAATGAAAGAAATTAGAATACATCACAGTCATTAAATCCTATAATCAAACGGTAGGAAAAAATTGACAATTTATGTACCAGTAAGGGCATATAAGACATTGTCTTCATTTTATTTACTTTGAGTGGGTCCCACTCTCACATTCTCTCTCCTTCCCAAACATTATTTCTCCTACTCCCCTAGTCTCGCCCGCACATCTCATCTCAAATCTACGCAATATCTCCAATCTCCATAACTTCCGCCACCAAGCTCCTCCTCCCGCCTCTGTCGCCCAGCTCCAGCCGCCGCCGCCGCCTTCGCCTCCACCACCTCCGTCGCCACTTCTTCTCTCGCCGCCCCAACCTTCTTTTGATTTTGTCACTTTCATGTAAATTGAACGGTTTCTATCTCGTCACAGCACTCCATCGCCGCCACCTCCTGTAGCGGCATCACTAGCGGATCGTTGGAGGGATTGAGCAGACGTAGAGGGCGAATGAAACCGTCATACTAGATTCGTCGGCGGGGAGATCGGGCACGAGAACTAGTGGTATTTCGGACTATCCAAAATTTGATTCCGGCGATTTGAAATTTCACGGCGAGAAGACGAAAATTGCACGGCATGTGGGGATGAAATTACACGGCTAAGTGATGAAGGAAGGGGACGACGACGGCGGGTTAGGTGGGGATAGGAGAAGGCAGCGTGAATTTGGGGGATAGGATTGAATTTGATGTATGTTAAATGTTAAGAACTTTATTTTGAAAATTTGACAATATCCAGGGACTTAATTGCAATTGTAGAAATTTTAATATATTCCATTCTAATTCATAGATTAAATGTATAATATATTGAAAAACAATTGTACAACAATTTTTGTGCAATGCATCAATGCACATTAGCAATTTAAATGTTTTTGTTAATTTTTAATTTTGTACATTACTTCAATTCGTAATTTAAAAAAAGTATACAAAAAATATTTTTATATTTATATATATAATGTATTTAAATATTTTTCAAATAATAGAAAACATAATTAAAATATTTTAATATTGAATTTTTAAAATATAAATAATAAACATTATTTCCATTATTTAAGTAGCCAAGCGAATAACTCAATTATTTTGGTTCAATGTTAGTTTGGATTTGCACAAATAAAAAAAAAAAACACCGTACTGTACAATGCTCAAAAGTATTAAACGTGATGCACATTAGTGACTAACAGATTGCACCATAATGTTATAACGAATGCACATTAATGCGTTCGAGAATGCAGCATATTACACACAATGACACCGAAT
>CACSLK010027752.1:22680122-22700341 GCA_902706635.1 Striga hermonthica | reverse complement strand
ACACACACACACAGACACACACACACACTCACACACACACACACACGGTGGTCGCCGTTAGGAGCTCCGCCGGAGACAGAACTCGCAGCTTCCTTCACCCAGACAACCGCCGTCGCCTTCGATCATGAGCTTGCCGCCGTCGGCCGTTCCGATAACGACCACTGTGTCGCTGAGCCGCCTCCGAAAAAATTGGTCGATAAGTTTTGCACTCTTCCCGTCGCATCTCTACCATAGTCGCGACTGAACGGAAACATTTGTTCAACTTCCGATGCCGCCATTGTTCTCTAGCTCATCAAAGTTTTTAATTTCTTTTGTCCTGGTTTATCGATTTTAGTATAAAGCTTTGTTGGCGTACTTTTGGCAGCTCCGTTTTTCTTCGATCTAATGTGTTTTCTTGCAGGTTTAGGTCAATTTGGGCCAACGGGCAGTTCCGGCGAACAAGTTTCTCGGCAATCGGCAGTAGAGATGGCTGGGGTATGGACAGTAGATGGTCGGGAAATTAAAGTTTTAATTGTGGGCTTTCTTTTGTGAATTGGATAAGGCATAGCCCTGTCACCATCTGAACCTCCGTTCTCAAAGCTGACGGAAGAGACGATGATGGCGGCAGATCTCTTCCGAAATTACAAGCGGGATGTGCAGAGATGAATGATTTTACAGATGTTGGCGTTTTAATTTGTGGGGCTATTTTTTGGAAATTAGAAAAATATGAGGGATCTATTTGCAAGTTTGTAAGTTTGATATGTAGTACATGTAATTAGGATTTTAAGTTTTTTAATGTAAAAAATGATAATTGAACCGAAATTTTAAAATTTGAAATGAAAATTTTGGTTTCGACATAATCGGTTTAATTTTTGGTTAACATAAATAATCGAAATAACTGACATAAATTATATCATTTAAAAACTATATGATTAGTATTTAATATTATTTTTATTTGACACTTTACATTATTTTTTAATTAAAAAATTTGTATATATGTAAACAAAATATACGATGCAATTCGTACATTACTATAGTGCACGGTGTCGGTCTGTATTGTGTAGATCGAACCAACCGATATTCTGTCCCAAAACAAATTGAAAATGAACATAATTATTTGGTTTATTCCATTCGATTAACGGGACTTTCCTATTATATTAAAATTATATATATGTTAATAATATTATTTATTATTTTTATATTATTTTTTGGTTGAAAAAATTTGCTTTTCTGCCGGTTGCGGCGTTTATTGTGCAATCTGATAATCATGATAAAGTGCAACATGTTGTTTTATAAAGTGCAACATCTTGCTTAATAAAGTGCAGCATGTTGATGTATAAATTGTACTACTGTAATTTTGGTACGTTAACATACTCGTGTTTCTGTGTATAAGTGATATTATTGGTGTTAAAGTATGATGCATATATGTTTCTTAGATTTATGTTGTGTGGTACTCTGGAGGGAGTCGTTGACGTTAATTGTGGAGCGTATTGATAAAGTGCAACGTGTTGTTTTATAAAATGCAATGTAATATTTTATAAAGTGCAACATATTGATATATAAAGTACACTCTTTATATGAACACATAAGTATGTGTTTTTGAAATATTATAATTATATTTATTATTGTATTAGTTTTATATATTTAAATTTTACATGTTAAAAGTTTATCAATTTTTTTATATTATAAAAATGTATTTAATATTTGTGATTTTATTATGTTATAATATGTTATATTCGTTGAAAACTAATAATGTACACTTGTACCACAATAATGTAATTTTGGTACGTTAGCGGTTTTGTGTTTTGTGTGAATAAATGATGTGATTGGTGTTAAATTATTGTGTTTACCTTTTTTTTAAAAATTTGTATTGTGTGACGTTTTGGTGGGAGAGTTGACGACAATTGTGGAGCGTGTTTGAAGTGAATAAATTTCACCCGGGCTCCTTCAACTCGAACCGGCCTCCGTACCTGCAGAACCCAACGCCGGGGGTGGCCCCGGCGTCGGGCCTCCGATGCCTAAAGTCAGTCTCCAATCCAAAGAGAGAGATAGTGCAGTAATGAATGAATAGAGAATGAATGAATATGAGGTACCTTCGCCCCTTTTTATAGGGGGAGTATACCTTTTGGGCCCAAGTTGGGCTTGACCCCTATCGTTGGGCTTAGATGTCTTAGTGTGCTTATCCTCCAATATATATCCGCTTTATCCATTAAACCGGGTCCAGTATAATATCCTATATCATCTAGTCCCCCCCACTCTGGTCGAGTAAGCATGACTCGATCTAAGAGTGAAAATTCCTCCTCGGATTGTTTCCGTCGACCTGCCACTTAGGTTACCATTTGAATAAATCTTCGGCCACCAAATAGTTATCAATCCTCCAAGGAGCATCGAGACCCCAAATGAATACCGAATGACCACCAATATCAAATATCGAGTGACCCATCACTGGGGTCGAACACCGAGAATCGAGAGACCGTTTAGGTCGAAAGTCGAGAATCGAGAATCGAGAGACCTGCCTCTGAGGTCGAACGCTGAGAATCAATAATCGAGAGACCTGCCTCTGAGGTCGAACCCCAAGAATCGAGAATCGAGAGACCTGCCTCTGAGGTCGAACGCCGAGAATCAATAATCGAGAGACCTGCCTCTGAGGTCGAACGCCGAAAATCCAGAATCGAGAGACCTGCCTCTGAGGTCGAACGCCGAGAATCAATAATCGAGAGACCTGCCTCTGAGGTCGAACGCCGAAAATCCAGAATCGAGAGACCTTTGAGGTCGAAAAACAAGAACTGAATGACCACTCCCTGAAGTCTTGAATTTGAAAATTTGAATTTACGTCTGTTGTGTTTTAGTCACCATGTTCGAGCTCTCTTATACCCCCTCGTCCTATCGCCCCTCAGTTCAAAAGTTAAAATTCAAGTCTGTTGTATCTTCTTGCTTATGACGGAATGAATCCCATCTCCCTTCCTTTAAAGTCGAAAAATCAATTCGACAAAATCAAGATAAAATGCAATCAACCTGCTCATGCAGTAATGAATACCATCGACCTACCATCGAGGTCTACTCGATCTATCAGTAATGAATCCCTGAGTTTGCTCGAAATGAGCCTCCTCTATCTGCCACACTGCTCGAACTATCCATAACGAGTTTGATTTGACCTTTCACTGCTCAACATATCCGGTAACACATTTGATCGACATGTCACTGCTTCTGAGGTCTCTAATAAGCTCCATATCTTTAACGACCCAACATTAGGATCGACCACCCAGCTCGGAGGCCTTAGTCATGGTGGATTTTTTGTCTTCGAACACATGCCCACCCTCGAAGGAGTGGTCGATACATGTGACCACCCAGCCCGGAGGCCTTAGTCATGGTGGATTTTTTTTATCTTCGAGCACATGCCCACCCTCGAAGGAGTGGTCGTTACATGCGACCACCCAGCCCGGAGGCCTTAGTCATGGTGGATTTTTCCTTTCGAACTTCTCGAACACTTCAACCTGCCACTGAGGTCGACCAGAAAACACCAAACACCACAATATAGAATAGTAATCGACCATTTGCATTAGTCCCATAATATTCGTAAGTATATCGAACAAGATAAAGAATCAAGCGTATTTGTCGACCTCCCTTTCCTGTTTATACACGATGACTTGAGTTGTTGTTTGCTCCATGCTTTCCATTCCTCACCATAACCAATATCCAGTACACCTGTTTATGTATCTTTCTCCACAAGAATTCGACAAATTCCAAAAGTCATATTTCATATAAATCATTCAATTTGCAATTCTCATAGCAATAACAGCTAGAGATGAACAAATCAAAACAATCAAATTGGTCTGCATGCTTGTATATCACACCTCAACTTACATGCAAGTCTCTCTACCATGGTATGACATCACATAAACACCTTATCAAGGGTGCGGTCGACCAGAATTTCACAAAATCGTGAATTCAACAAATAATTTTAACAAACCATACTTTGCAGCTACAAACAACCATCAAACGAATGCACCAAACGAAAATTTAGATGAATTACTCCCAATACCGAGCTCCTTAGTCATGATGACTTGAAACTGGCCAGCCCGAAGGCCTTAGTCATGCCAAGTTTTGTTCGATACTCCACGTACACCTTATTTTTTGCATTTTGTTAGTCACCGGAATGATAATTCCAAACATATCCATATACACCACAATCTTATCCACGTTTCGCCCAAAATATTCAAATAATGAACATTCCTCAAACACGACCACCGAACAAGAGTCGAGAATAGTTTTGTACCTGAAGGTCGAGAATACCGCTCCAAATTGTCTTACCTTTCCAAAAGAGAATGATTTTTACCCGTTCCTTTTGAAATCGCCATCGGTGATCGACATCATCCAGGCTCGTCCTGCTTGTCACCCTCCCTAGATAGATCCATGCTCGTTTATTTTGTTCTCGACACTCAACAGCTCGTCCGCCATAGCTTGTCGAGACTTGGATTATTTCGTCATTTCCTCGACATAAATTCAAATATGTCCATGAATAAATCGCATAATCGCTCGAGCAAATTACATAATTATCCACAAACAAATCCGACAATCATTCGAGCAAATCACATAATCATGCATGCACAAATGAAATATATTCCTCAAATAATCATCCCCAAATAAATCCAATAGCACCTCCTCGAATAAATCAAATATCTCCACAAATAAATCAAATAGCACCTCCTCGAATAAATCAAATACATCCACAAATAATCCCATAATCCCCCAAGCAAATCAAATATATCCACAAATAAGTCAGACAATACTTCCACGAGGAAGTCAATTAATTCCACGATCAAATCAAAGATAATCATGAATAAATCAAATATCCTCACGAACAAAGCGAAATCAAATGATATTCATGAATAAACCAATCTCCTCGAATAAGTCTCATAATTTTCACGCATAAACCGCATATATCCGCGAAAAAATCACACATCACCGCGAACGAATCAAGTAAATCCTTGAATAGATCATGTAATCCAACACGAGCAAGCAAATAGTTCTCCTCGAGCAAAACCAAATAATCAAATAATCTCGAATAAATCACATAATTATCCACGAATACTCCAAGTAATATCTCATTGAGCAAAACAATATCTCCTTGGACAAACCAAATATGCTCCACAAATAGATCAAATAACACCCCTCCTCGAGCAAATCGGATATAACCATAGAATCCACGAATAAAACATATAATCCAACAAGAGCAAATCAAATGATCCTCCATGAATAAATCGAGTATTTTCACGATCAAATCAAGTATTATCTCCTCAAACAATCAAATATCACCTCGAATAGATCAAATAATTGCCTCCAACATGACAAATAATTTCCACGGAAAAGTTGCATAATCCTCATGAATTAATTAAAATTTGTATCCTCGATCAAATCAAATAATTTTCCACAAATTAGTCAAACAATCCTCACGAATATATCAAATAGTCTCCTCGAATAACTCATATAATTCCACCCACGAATCAAATAATCGCTTGAGCAAATCAAATAATTCTCCATGCATAAATCATATAATTATCCACGAATTCTCCAAGTAATATCTCCTTAAACAAAATAAATAATATCCCCTCGAACAAAACAACTTTCTCCACGATCGAATCGAACAATATCTTCTCGAACACATCACATATCTCCACGAAAATATCAAATAATATCTTCTCAAACAAATCACATATCTCCACGAAAATATCAAATAATATCTCGAGCAATCAAATATCTCCAATTCTCACCAATTTGAATCATCAAGTTTCCAATTTGTTCATTTTAAATTAAGCAATTTATCTCATTTCCACCAATTCAAAAATCCTCGAGTCCATAATTAGAATCAATTTCATACCTCCATCATGGGAATGTTATCTCAAATTGCCTTACCTTCCACGTTTTTTCATCCGGCCTTAACCTTGAGCACAAAATAGGGCTGTAAGACCAAGCATGTAGCATGTTGGGCTGCCTTAGATGCAAAATGAACCACTCCTAGGCTGTTGGGCCGAGACTGGCCACGTTCTGGCCATTCTGTGCACGCTGGGCTGCTCTAGGGCACTAATGGGCCGCGCTGGGTCTCTAACGGGCCGCATAAATGGGCTGGTAAAAGGCTGGGAGAGAGTGGGCCATTCGCGGGCCAAAATCGGGCTGAGCAAGAGTGGTTGTGCGCGGGCCAGGAGGGCTGGATCATGGGCCGAAGCGCAGGCTTGGGGGCTGTGTGAGTCGCGGGCCGCGCGCGGGCTAGGCGCGGGCTCGCGCGGGCCGCATTCTGTGGGCATTTCGGGCTTCGCGGGCCGGGTGTAGCCCGTGTACTACTCCACTCCCTTTGCTGGGCTGCTTACAGTTGGGCCGCGCGTAATTTCCTTGGGCCGCAGAACACGGGCCTCAGCGCTGGGCTGAAACCAACGCGGGTCGAAAATGCTGCACTGGGCTCCTTCGCGGGTCAAGCTGGGAGCTGCACGTCGTCGCGAGCAACGGCTGGAACACGCCGGAAAAATCTCCGCCGGTCAAACCTAGCTAGTTCCGGCGGAAATGACCATCCATGCGCGCGCCCCGACACGAAGAATCCGATGGCGCCCTCGGTCCAAGGTAAATCGTCGGAAATCGTCGGGAAATCGGAGAAGAGGACCGGAGTTGACCACCAATATTCTAGATCTAGAAACTTTGACCGGCAAATCGACGGCCTTCCCGAAGGAATTTTTGCTCCAAATTTTAGGGGTAGAACGAGCACGAGAAAAGCTTCACGATGGTGTAGAAATTTTTCAGATCGGACAATTTTGGCCGACGGCCGGCGACGGAGGCGGCGGCGGACGGCGGCGGAGGTGGCAGTTTCCGGCGAAGCTCAGTAGCTGGAGATTCGTCTCGTCGAGAGCATTCCAGTGGTACCCTCGGATTTTCCATAGCCCTCCCGGATCGTCGGAAAAATGCATTTGAATGCTCGATTTTGACCGACTTTTTTCTAGATCTGGAACCTTTGACCACGAAATCGAAGGTATTCCCGAATGAATTTTAACATGAAATTTTAAGGGAAGATTCACCTTGACGAGATATATCCGATGATGCCAATAATTTTTTGATCGGAGCACATTTTCCGGCGGCCGGCGGCAGAGGTGGCGGCCGGCGGTGGCGGCGGCTGGCGGAGAAGAAGGAGGTTTTTTAATTTTTTCAGTCGGAACTCCGCTTGACTTTTTTACGGGTCCCACAGACGGCGCCAATGAAGTGAATAAATTTCACCCGGGCTCCTTCAACTCGAACCGGCCTCCGTACCTGCAGAACCCAACGCCGGGGGTGGCCCCGGCGTCGGGCCTCCGATGCCTAAGTCAGTCTCCAATCCAAAGAGAGAGATAGTGCAGTAATGAATGAATAGAGAATGAATGAATATGAGGTACCTTGGCCCCTTTTTATAGGGGGAGTATACCTTTTGGGCCCAAGTTGGGCTTGACCCCTATCGTTGGGCTTAGATGTCTTAGTGGGCTTATCCTCCAATATATATCCGCTTTATCCATTAAACCGGGTCCAGTATAATATCCTATATCAGTGTTGATAAAGTGCAACGTGTTGTTTTATAAAGTGCAACGTGTTGTATAAAGTGCATTAGACTGATATATAAAGTACACTACTTTATACAATCAAATATAAATTACTTAAAAATAGATTTAATCGATATAATTGCACATAAAATTGACCAAAATAATTGAGATAATTTATTATTTATTATTACAAAAGTATAATTATTTTTTTAATTTCTTTTTATATATTAAAATTTACATACTAAAACTTTATCAAATTATCTATAAAGTGCAACGTGTTGTTTTATAAAGTGTAATGTGTTGTTGTATAAAGTGCATTGTGATGATATGTAAAGTACACTACTTTATATAATCAAATATAAATTATATTTTTTTGAAAAATAGATTTATTCGATATAATTAATTACACATCAAATTGACCTAAATAATTAAAACAATTGATTATTACAAAAAATATATTTATTAGTTTAATATTTTTTATATAATAAAATTTACATACTAAATCTTTATCAAATTATTTATATTATAAAATTATATTTAATATTAATGATTTTGTTATTTTATATTTAATATTATTTTGTTGAAAGAAAAAAATAATGTCCACTCGTAATCACTCGATCAATCAACCGAATTAATATAAATATTCAAAATGAATTATTATATATATAATGTGAATTTTATTTATAATTAGTGTACATTTATTAGACTTTTAATAAATTATAGATTTGACACTTGACCCAAATTGAAATAAATCAAATTTCATGAAATTGGAATTAAATCCTTGCAATTTATCTAATTTTCATAAAAAAAACCCTACAACCCCCCTCCCCAAATCCATTCCCGCACATCCCGCCACATCCGCAAACGGCGGCGCCGCCGCCATATTCTCGGCGCCGACTTATCCATGGACGCCGCGCACTACTTAACGCCGTTGGCTTTCAGATGCTCGGAGAAAGAGGTGGCTGCTGCGACCGTGTGGGTGCAATCGGCTGGTGGAAGTGAACGGCAGCGGGCAGAGGGGCGTGTGAGGCGCAGCGGCGCGGCGGCATCGTCGGCGGCGGAAGGACCGGTGGGAATGGACGACGGCGGGATGGGATTGTGTAGACGCGTAACAGCAGTGACGGAAGGACACGACGGTCGTTTGGTGCGAGCTCAGGGTCGCCGCCTCCGGCAGGCGGTGTGAAGGTGTTGGAGGTGATGAGAGTTGGCGTCGAGATGGCCTTAGGCGGCTCTGTGTGCGGCGCAGTGGGAGATCGGAGGAGACGTCTAAGCTGGTGTGTTTGTTTCTGTGAGAGAGAGACAAAAAGAGAGACGTGAAAAGATGAGAGAGACGTGAGATGGGAATTGGGAAAGACTTGTGGGTGTGGGGCCCATAGATGTAGGTGGTGGGCTGGCAATTGTAGATGACTAATTTACCCTTAATGGGTGTGGTAATTTGGCATTTATTTCAGCTGTTGGATTATTCAATCCGATGGCTGAAAAAAAAAAAAATGAGACGGGCACATAAATATATATATGTATATATATATGTATATATATATATATATATACATACATATATATATTTATGTGCCCGTCTCATTTTTTTTTTTTTTTGAGTATCGTATATTACCGTCGATCGAACCAAGCTCGTATATTCGTAAGTGTTTAACGAGAGGCTAGGCCTTGTACCTGCGCCCCGCACTCAGGCGGCCCGACCCGCCTGTTTCTCTCTCTCTTGGATATTACTTAGATAGCATGATTGGCATGAGAACCTTAAGTTCAAGACTTTATAATCATGAGATTATATCCCTTAATCGTAAAATAATAACCCCGCAGCTGCTATCCCTTTTCTCTCGACTCGCATCAGAGAAAAGAACTAATCTCTCGTATATCTCTCTCTCTCTCTCCACGGCAGAAGAGAATTTCGTTTCTCTCTCGTAATCCCTGGCAAACTTTCTTGCTCCCTCTTTCAATCCATCATCATCGATCATCCACGCTCCATCATAATCTTTCCATCATCTTCTTGTTCGAGTAGCAGCAGAAGAGAGGAGGAAATTCTCTCGGCATCACCACCCTCACCTTTCACTCTCAGGCCGACCGTCATCATCAAACCGTCGCAAGCAGCAAAATCCGATCACTTGCTCTTCCTCCAGCGAGGAAACCTCCATCGCGATTGCTGCCCCGCCACGTAACGCCGTTGTGAGCCTCCTTGTTGTTCGTGAGCCCCGGCTGCTGCAACCATCACTGGCATCCCTTTCTTCTGTTTGTTGCTTGCCGTTGGTGAAACCGCCATCGCCGGCGAGAGGAACCAGCGGCCGTTCAGTCCCTGTTCGTGAGTGCAGTCCGACCGTCGACCTCCATCATCAGTACGAGAGCTTCCATCGCTGCATACCTCCGTTGCTGTCCGCGTGCTGCCCCACGTCCCGTCGTGTGTTACCGCGAGCCCGAGACCCCATTTTCTCGTCTTTTCATGTCATCTCGCATTTTTGTGGTACATGTTGGCTCATCTCTCTAATATTTCTATGTACTGTGATATATATTACGTGTTTAAAAGCTGGTTATGAGTTCTATGATGGAATTAGATAAATATGTGTGATTTATTGATATTTTAGCATGCAATACTTATCAAAGTGATTGTCGTCACTTTGAATTGTTGCCGAACTGAGTTTCGAGTAGTATTTTTCGTGGAAATCCTAGAGTTATAGGTACTTGGAGTTGTCCTCGAGTTATTGGTTTTGGTTTGTGGTCGTTTCGATGTGTATATGCCGAGTTATGAATTTTCTAAACCGAGTATGCTACTGAATCGTAATTAATTCATGATAAATCGTGTGACTGTCCGAATACCATGAAATTTTATATGTGATGTCCTGTGAGGATTTTGTAATTCGTGTAAAATTTTCTTGTCGAAACTCCATCTGTAGCTATTTTAATCAATTAAATCGGTTCCTGGTCAGAATTTTGTAAAAATTAAATAAAAATCGTACACTTGGATTTTTGAGCTGATACTTTGAGGACTATGTTATCTTTTGGTATTCTGTGTTGTATCAAAATATTGGATTAAAAATTGAAGTGTAGCTATATGAACCATTAACATTGGGTTTTGGTCCTGTTTTTGCATAAATGATTTAAAAATGCTCCCAGATGAATTTAAGACTGAAACTTGGTGACATTATGTATTTTTGTGTGCCTTGCAATGTGGTAAAGTTTCAGGTTGATTGGTTGAGTCTAACTTTGGATTCTGAATTTTGTTTATTTTAGAGTCTTAATGCTCGGTTATCCGTTGTCTAGGTTCGAGTTAGATTTGATTGATGTTGGCATGATTTATGTGTATAACCTGAGGTACTTTGAGTTGTGTTCAGGTCTAGTAGCCACTCCATTGTACCTAACTCGGTCAAGGAATCCACGAGTCACTTAGTCGATATGATTTCGGCTAAGTATATGTGCTTTGTGTGTTGTCTTTGATTGGATAGTCAGTTGATAGGCTATTATAATTGTTGTAGGTTCATCGAGCTGAACTTTTGCCATTGTTCCTTCAACCCTGTGTTTGACTATATCTCGGTATCCAGGTGGGTTATTCAAAATTTGTCTATGCCTTGAATGATAATTGCTTTATATATGTGAGTATGATCAATGTATGCATGTGAGCATGTAATCTTCGATTTGAGATGGACCGGCCGTCGAACGGTTATCCTCGTAGCTATAGAACGTATCCTGCAAGGGTAATCTCCACGTTTGTCCTTGGTTAAGGACCACGTCATCTGTAAGACCTTGGCAATGTGCCCTGGCCGGTGATGGATATCCTGCCTCAGCACTAGGTGCCTGCTGTGACGGTTGAGCCTCCTGCTGTTTGGGCACCCGATATATGTTCGCCGAAAGGCATACGAGCAGCAGTCTATTGTTATAGGCGTGCACATGAGAATTACTTTGGTTAGGAGATAGGATATTTATTGACTATGTTCATACAGCGACCATGCCATTTAATTTCTCGTACTTTATTATTGTTCATGTGCATAGTAGTGAGCACTATAGTTCACCGTGCTCACTACCACCTGCTCTTCATGGATGTAGGTTAAGCAGGTGTTGGCTGACGAGACAGAGACGAGTGGTGTTAGTCTTTGACCGACTTCCTTTAGTTTATTCTGCATGCTAGACTATTTATGATTATTTATGCATTTACGACGATGGTATTTATGATTTATGACTTTGGGATTTTTGAAACTATGGATTGGGACATGTTATCTTATGAATAATTTTGTTGGACTCGGGATTTATGAAACACTGGATTTACGATTTATGATTTATGCGAGTAAGATTTATGTGATTTATGTGATTGAGTTGAGTAGCGCCACTGATTTATGAAGAAGATTTCGAAAAAATTTAAGTTGACATTTTAAAAAGTCCTTGACTTTTGTCAAATAAAAGTGGGGCGTTACAGTTTGGTATCAGAGCCAGTCTGCGTTTCTGTAGACTGTTCAACGAGATTTATTTGCATTTATGAATATTGAGTATAAGCATTGACCAGTCGTCTTCGTCGTGCCGCACCGCTTAAGGTATGTAAGTAATAAGTAATGTTGAGATTACTTATGAAATGATTGTTTACTATTTATGTGCTATAATTCGGGGCTTAGGAATTTATCCACCTATAGTGAATTTTGATGAACTCTAGAGACCTTAGTCTCGTGCTAGAATTGTGGCATATATATATATATATATAATATATATATATATATATATATATATTAGTATTATGTCATGTTAAGCTCATGCTTTGGCAGTTTTTTGTTAAAAGTGCTGCTTAGTGTCTTCAGGTGAGGACCATTCGTAAACTATCTCAAAAGAGAATAGTGTAGAAATTCGAATAAGTCCCTAGGGTGGGAGTATTCAGAGAACCAGGACCATTATCGGTAGCAGGACTAACCGTGGATGACTTGAATCGATTGTGGAGGAAGTTAATCGTGGACTCATGTAGCCACATCAGTTTTGTTTTCTTTTCCTAAGTTTTTGCTTTCTCGGAAACCTTGCAGACCTTCATTTATTTTCCTTTCGCGTGGCAGACAATTTTGAATTGTGTTTGAGACTCCTTTATTCTGCTCAATTTCAGTACTTTGGGATTTAGTTTGCCTTCTCTTCCTTTGCATGGGATGAGATTTCGGATGGAGTTAAACATTTTAATTCTTTGATGATCCTTATCTATCCTCGTAAATTGAGAATCTTGTTTTGTGATGCCTCTATTTCAATATGAAGTAGGGGAGTCGAGAAGTGTTGTTCCACCTTAAAAGATTTTGAGAATCTTTTAAGGAAGGTAGCCGTGCCAGGTGCAGGCACATCGTGAAGTGCAGGGTCGTCTTCGCTTTTGATTATTGTTCATCGTAATCTTTAGAAGCTCATTTAGGACTGCCTCTTTTCGACTCTGACTCTCCCACTCCAGTCGGGCACGGTTAGCTACTCGACCAAGAGCTGACGTGATGGCCGACACTATTAGTCGGGAGAGTCGAATGAGCTAAGTGTTTCATTATTCGGTAGTGAACGCTATGTTTGGGATTATTCCTGGCTGAGGAACCGATCCTCGTTTCTTTGGGAAGTTTTCACGACTTCTATCGTTTGTTCGATGGAGACTGTGTTGATCAGGGGAGGTGGTGAACTTGGAACTCGGTTTATGCCTTATTAATAATTTGAAACCCTTGAAACTGTTGAAGTTGTTCTACACCTATATGATGAGGAAATCATTTTTGATTAAACCCCAAATTGTTGTCGTTCGAAATTTTGTGAAAAACCCTTGTTCCTCCCAATTACCTTGGAAATGTTTACCTTTGATTTGTATAAGTTCTTCTCAATACCTCGAACCCAAAGCCGGCACTGGCCGGGTGTAGCCACGCGAAGTGGTGGCCGAGCATGCATTTCCGTGCTGAGAGCCGTGAGGCTAGTGCACAACCGACCGTTGACTCGCATGCGAGCTGCAGCCACCATCACCGGACGCCAAACTCACCATGCCAGTACGTACGGCCAAACCCTGACCTTGTAGTTGGTCTCCGAACATGTACGCACCCGTGTCCCAGCGCCCCGCTTATGCAGCGCCAGTGAGTGTGCCACCTTTCGGGGGATAGTGCATCGACCATACCGTTGATTCATTTTTGAACCGTTCAACCAGTTTCTATATCGGAATGTGTTGGGAAACCCCTTGAACTTTGTCTTCTGAACCTTGAACCGAGAGATCCAAGTTCCACTGAACCAATGTATGAATTCTCTAAATCACTTGATTCTCGATTAAGTGAGTTTTTGTTGATTATAGCTTAGCCACATGCGGGATGTCCCTCGAGCTGGCAGGAATTTGAGGTGCTACATTGTCGGGCGGAGTTTCGAGTCTCGATTGGAGACTATGCAATCACCGTGGGATTGACGTTGGTATAAATGTCTTCCTGGAGGTCACACCCATGAGGGATGTGGTCCACTTCGGGAAGAAGGGAAAGCTTCGGCCTCGCTATATCGGACTCTTTCAGAATCTCGTACGAGTCGGAGACTTGGCCTACCGGTTAGCTTTACCGCAAGTGTTGTCAGAGTGTATGACCCCGAACATGTAGTGGACTTCGTCGAGTTGCAGGTCGAGCGAGGCCTTACCTATGAGTAGGTACCGGTGTTCGTACTGGACCGGAAGGTTCATCAGCTGAGGACCCTGGCAGTCGATCTTGTCGATGTGCAATGGAATCGGCACGGCAAGTCTGAGGTGACTGGGGAGACTGAAACCGAGTCTAGGAGGAGATATCTGAATTTCATGTTTGATGTTGTATTTAAGAGTTTGGATGTTTTGTTTCGAATTCCGAGGACGAAATTCTTTTACGGTGGGTAGACTGTAATGCCCCGTTTATTTGTGAAATATTTGGGATTATTTTTTATTTATTTATTTCATTAATATTATTATTATTATTGTTATTATTAAATGCCTAATTGCTATTATTATTATTATTATTATTACTATTATTATTATTATTATTATTATTATTATTATTATTATTATTATTATTATTATTATTATTATTATTATTATAATTTGTCTAATTTTCGAATTGTTTATTGTTACTTTCATTAAATGTCTAATTGTTCAAAATGCCTATTATTATCAAATAAATATTATTGTGTAAATTATATAATTATATATTAATTATTTTGTGTGCAATATATGTGTGTGTGTATATATATATATATAAATATATATATATATATATATATTTATGTGCCCGTCTCATTTTATTTTTTTTTCGAGTATCGTATATTACTGTCGATCGAACCAAGCCCGTATATTCGTAAGAGTTTAACGAGAGACTCGGCCTTGTACCCGTGCCCCGCACTCAGGCGGCCCGACCCACCTGTTTCTCTCTCTCTTGGATATTACTTAGATAGCATGATTGGCATGAGAACCCTAAGTTCAAGACTATATAATCATGAGATTATCTCCCTTAATCGTAAAATAATAACCTCGCTGCTATCCCTTTTCTCTCGGCTCACATTAGAGAAAAGAACTAATCTCTCGTATATCTCTCTCTCTCTCTCCACGGTAGAAGAGAATTTCGTTTCTCTCTCGTAATACCTGGCCATCGTTCTCGCTTCCTCTTTCAATCCATCATCATCGATCATCCACGCTCCATCATAATCTCGCCATCATCTTCTTGTTCGAGTAGCAGCAGAAGAGAGGAGGAAATTCTCTCGACATCACCACCCCCACCTTTCACTCTCAGGCCGACCATCATCATCAAACCGTCACAAGCAGCAAAATCCGATCACTTACTCTTCCTCTGGCGAGGAAACCTCCATCACGATTGTTGCCCGCCACGTGACGCCGTTGTGAGCCTCCTTGCTGTTCGTGAGCCCCGGCTGCTGCAACCATCACTGGCGTCCCTTTCTTCTGTTCGTTGCTTGTCGTTGGTGAGACCGCCATCGCCGGCGAGAGGAACTAGCAGCCGTTCAGTCCCTGTTCGTGAGTGCAGTCCGGCCGTCGACCTCCATCATCAGTACGAGTGCTTCCATCGCTGCACACCTCCGTTGTTGTCCGCGTGCTACCCCACGTCCCGTCGTGTGTTACCGCGAGCCCGAGACCCCGTTTTCTTGTCTTTTCGTGTCATCTCGCGTTTTTGTGGTACATGTTCGCTCATCTCTCTAATATTTCTATGTACTGTAATATATATTACGTGTTTAAAAGTTGGTTATGAGTTCTATGATGGAATTAGATATATATGTGTGATTTATTGATATTTTAGCATGCAATACTTATCAACGTGATTGTCGTCACTTTGAATTGTTGTCGAACTGAGTTTCGAGTTGTATTTTTCGTGGAAATCCTAGAGTTATAGGTACTTGGAGTTGTCCTCGAGTTATTGGTTTTGGTTTGTGGTCGTTTCGATGTGTATATGCCGAGTTAAGAATTTTCTAAACCGAGTATGCTGCTGAATCGTAATTAATTCATGATAAATCGTGTGACTGTCCGAATGCCGTGAAATTTTATATGTCATGTCCTGTGATGATTTTGTAAGTCGTGTAACATTTCAAGTCGAAACTCCATCTGTAGCTATTTTAATCAATTAAATTGGTCCCTAGTCAGAATTTTGTAAAAATTCATTAAAAATCGTACACATGGAGCTTTGAGCTGAAACTTTGAGGAGTATGTTATCTTATGGTATTCTGTCTTGTGTCAATATTTTGTATTAAAATTTGAAGTGTAGCTATATGAACCATTAACGTTGGATTTTAGTGCTGTTTTTGCATAAATGATTTAAAAATGCTCCTGGATGAATTTAAGTCTGAAACTTGGTGAGATCATATATTTTTGTGTGCCTTGCAATGTGGTAAAGTTTCAGGTTGATTGGTTGAGTCTAACTTTGGATTCTGAATTTTGTTTATTTTAGAGTCTTAATGTGCGGTTATCCGTTGTCTAGGTTTGAGTTGGATTTGATTGATGTTGGCATGATTTATGTGTATAACCTGAGGTATTTGAGTTGTGTTCAGGTCTAGTAGTCACTCCATTGTACCTAACTCGGTCAAGGAATCCACGAGTCACTTAGTCGATATGATTTCGGCTAAGTATATGTGCTTTGTGTGTTGTCTTGGATTGGATAGTCAGTTGATAGGCTATTATAATTGTTGTAGGTTCATCGAGCTGAACTTTTGCCATTGTTCCTTCAACCCTGTGTTTGGCTATATCTCGGTATCCAGGTGGGTTATTCAAAATTTGTCTATGCCTTGAATGGTAATTGCTTTATATATGTGGGTATGATCAATGTATGCATGTGAGCATGTAATCTTCGATTTGAGCTGGACCGGCCGTCGAACGGTTATCCCCGTAGCTATAGAACGTACCCTACAAGGGTAATCTCCACGTTTGTCCTTGGTTAAGGACCACGTCATCTGTAAGATCTTGGCAATGTGCCCTGGCCGGTGATGGATATCCTGTCTCAGCACTAGGTGCGTGCTGTGACGGTTGAGCCTCCTGCTGTTTGGGCAACCCATTTATGTTCGCCGAAAGACATACGAGCAGCAGTCTATTGTTATAGGTGTGCACATGAGAATTACTTTGGTTAGGAGATGGGATATTTATTGACTATGTTCATACAGCGACCATGCCATTTAATTTCTCGTACTTTATTATTGTTCATGTGCATAGTAGTGAGCACTACAGTTCACCGTGCTCACTCCCACCTGCTCTTCATGGATGCATGTTAAGCAGGTGTTGGCTGACGAGACAGCGACGAGTGGTGTTGGTCTTTGACCGACTTCCTTTAGTTTATTCCGCATGCTAGACTATTTATGATTATTTATGCATTTACGACGTTGGTATTTATGATTTGTGACTTTGAGATTTTTGAAACTATGGATTGGGACATGTTCCCTTATGAATAATTTTGTTGGACTCGGGATTTATGAAACACTGGATTTATGATTTATGATTTATGATTTATGCCAGTAAGATTTATGTGATTGAGTTGAGTAGCGCCACTGATTTATGAAGAAGATTTCGAATAATTTTAAGTTGACATTTTAAAAAGTCCTTGACTTTTGTCAAATAAAAGTGGGCGTTACAGGGCGCGAAGGCCATGGCGAGGTGGCTGGCGTGCGCGGCACTCGCGAGGGTAGCGAGGACGCGCGGGAGCTGGGCAGCGGATACGGGCGCGCGCAATGGCGCGCGAGTGGAGTACCGACGCGGAAGGCCTAAGCCGAGAAGGAGTAGGCACGATGGGCGATGCGCTAGCAGGGGAAGACCGCGACCGAGCGGGCGTAGGAGTACTAGGCGCGCGGTACCACACGCGAGAGGAAGGCGGCGCAGGTAAGGCGCGCGCGATAGCGCGCGCGTGCACGAGAGGCGCGAGCGACGCCGAGTCCGCCATGGACTAGGACTCACGGGCGGCGCGAGCTAGGGCGATTTGGACTAGGCCGGCCGATTGATTGGAGTGCAAGGCAAGGGATTTTGGTTATCAAGATTATTAGCTTAATTAGGATTCTAGAACATTTAGTTCCTTTGTTGCTTTAATATTTCTATTATGTTAGGATTTAATAATTTATTGCTTGGTTTAGGAGATCTAATTAGACTAGGATTAGATTTATTTTGCACCTATAAATAGGGGTCTTCCCTCAATATTTTGGATGTCTTGGATTTGATGAGTTGAATAGAAAAGAATGTTTGTTCATCCGTGTGTTTAATATTCGTGAGTGTGTTATCATACAACCGAGGGAAGCGAGGATAATTACTGAGTGAACTCAAAATCATGAGAGGCGAGGTTAAGACCCGAGTTAATCACACCTATCGTTGAGAGCGAGTTGTGGCGAAGCTTTGCTCGAGGCAAATGAGTGGAACAAACACACGATCCTTCATCAGCCGCACCCGACGAGGACTAGGTCTCGCAGGCGGCGCGCGAAGTGAAGCGGCGGGCACTAGGGAGGCCGATTGATTCGAGTGCAAGGCAAGGGATTTTGGAGATCAAGATTATTAGCTTGATTAGGATTATAGAATATTTAGTTCCTTTGTTGCTTTAATATTTCTATTATGTTAGGATTTAATATTATATTGCTTGGTTTAGGAGATCTAATTAGACTAGAATTAGATTTGTTTTGCACCTATAAATAGGGCCTTCCCTCAATGTTTTAGATGTCTTGGATTTGATGAGTTGAATAGAAGAGAACGTTTGTTCATCCGTGTGTTTAATATTCGTGAGAGTGTTATCATACAACCGAGGGAAGCGAGGCTAATTACCGAGTGAACTCAAGTTCATGAGTGAGTTAGGCTAATAACCGAGTCGATCACACCTATCAGTCGATAGTGAGCTGTGGCAAGGCTTTGTTCGAGGCAAACGAGTTGGGATAAACACACGATCCTTCATCACGCGTATACGCTGCGCACAATTACGCGCGCGGGCTGTGCGCGCGTTGCCGAACGCTGTCGGCATGCGTTATGCGCATCATGGGGCTGGGCGTGCGCGAGCTATCTGCATGATAAGGAAGTGGTTATCAACCCCGGGGAGTCCGAGGATGAGTCTATCGAAGACCACAACTTATGGCCGGAGAACATGCTCGAAGAGCCACAAAGCCCGATTTATCAACCTTCATGCAAACGCGATTGGCTGAGAGGATGTGGACCGAGGTCAAGAAAGCGCAAGGCCAAGCGAACTAAGAGGCATCACAAGCCGAGGACTAAGGAGATAAACAATTGGTGCAAAGCTTGTTCAAGGAAGCGGCGTGCATGGAGAATGGAGGCTAAGAGAATGGGCGCGCGAGGGGTTGAGGATGGGTGGCGAGCGCGCGCGGACGATTGCTATGGGACACTTGGCGAGTGTGAAGAGTGGTTGGGGGTGATGGCGAGCACGGATGGTAAGGCCGAATGGACGGATGCGCCCGGGGTCGAAGGTGGACGACTAATGAACGAGTGGCGCGCATCAGGCCATGATGCGCGCAACGGGGCGAGAAGCGACGATGCGCCGTGGGCGTGGAGCGAACGCGGGGCAAGGCTGGACGCACTGGGGTGCGCGATAGGCGATTGGGACATGGGCGGAAGCCTAGGAATGGCGAGCGTGTGTTGCAACCATTTTTGTTGCATTTTTCGCTATATTTTTGTTCTTCTTTTCCCCTCATTTTTCTTCATTTTAGGTTATTTCGTGAGTTTTTAGTTCGTTTTGTGTTTTATTATGTGTTTTGTTCTATTTTGGTTTTCTTTGTGTTTTTCGTGTGTTTTTCCAGTTTTTCTTTATTTTTGGTGTGCATGTCGGAAGTCTCGTGAGGAGTTGATTATAGACCGGGCAATCATGTTTATGTAGATGGACTCGTTGGCTATATATAGAAAAAAACGGAAGTTGATTTCGAGTTTGGATGAATCCGGACGGAACAAAAACGCGAAGCCGCACAAGTTACCGACCCTTTAAAGGTTGAAAATTCCACATAATTTGCAAAAGTATGGTTTGCAAGCAACATTGGATAGAGGGGTTCATTAGCTACGCGTAGGAAAAAACGGAATTCAATTTCGAGTTCGGACGAGCCCAAAACAAGCCCGAGAAGCAGAGCTGCCCAAGACGTGCGCGAATGTGCGCGGAAAAATCACTTTCGGTTTTGGTCCGAAAATTCAATCTTTTATCTCAAATTTCCTATCTTCTTTCACCTTTTCTTCCATTCTTTCTTTGGTAGATGAATTGTGGTTGATTTTTAGTTGAATTGTGGTTATTGTTGGTAAATTGT
>CACSLK010027752.1:22631011-22677880 GCA_902706635.1 Striga hermonthica | reverse complement strand
TATATATATATATATATATATATCTGATTGTTGCACTACGCCAAAAAAGGCTTCAGATAGCGCTTTTTTTGCTACAGATAACGCTTTTAAGCGTTATCGGAGTCAGTGTTATCTGAAGATCAGTCTCTTCAGATAACGCTTTTTAAGCGTTATCTAAAGAACCTCTTACATAACACTTTTTATATTAAGCGTTGTGTGAATAACCTTTCACATAACACTTTTTTAGTTTAAATGATATGTGAAGAACCTTTGATATAACATTTTTTATATTAAGCGTTATCTATAATATTGATCAGATATCATTTTTTAACAGAAGCGCTATCTGAGATAATGACGATATATAACACTTTTATAAACAAGCGATATCTATGTGTATTTTTTTTTTTGTTTTTTATGCCTATATTCATTTACCTCGTTCACTAGTAGAAGAATAAAGTGACTTCAATCATAAACTCCATGTACCAAGAAGCAAGAACCAACAAAAAAACAACCCAAAATTAATATAACAAAAACGTACTAATACAATCCACCAGTTATAACATTGTGCCATTAAGGTATCTTCTTCTGCCATTAAGGCAGTATAAAAAACTAGATCAGTCAAGGAAGTAGGATAACAATAAGTGTGAATACCCAAATCAGATTTTCTTGAAGCAATATCGACATTACAAATGGACCTCATCACACGATCTTCTCCATCAGAAAATTCTTGTTTATCCTTCTCCACTTGTACAAGCTCTTCTTCACGGTCACTACATATGATAGCCTCACTACCATGTGAATCATAGTAAATCCATCCCGCCCCACAACGGACTGATCATCAGCCATTCTCTGGTTTCTGTGTTGGGCCAAGGAAAATTGATTAAATTATAATTGAAAAAAATAAATTGCATATATATATAATTATAAAAAAAAAATCATATATTTTTGTGCGTGCACACACACACACATGCACACACACACACAAACACATTAAATAGTGAAAAAATTATATATGTAAAACATTGTCGCAGAACTAGAAGTACTAACATCTGCTTTGGCATCAACCACGATTCCTAGTACATTATTCCCAGCGCTTGGGACATACTGTTAAACATAATGCCAATATTAAAAATGATTGAATTTCATCAACCGACTGACTCAAAAAAGAAAAAAAAAAAGGGGGAAAATGTACAGAAGTAAAAGTAGAACTTGTAAATTTCACATAGCTAAGCCACTATATTATGGGTTCCTCTGTATTACGTCAAGAATTTCTGTAAAGAGCAGTAAACATTTGACTTACTCGTTTATGGGCGCTTTCTACCTCCTGCTTGTTTGGTTTAGAGAACCTCAGCTTTCCGACTTTCATAACAGATCACATCACCATCCTACAAACATAGGACAAACATCATACCTCAAAAAGGCTGAATGCACTCTCGATTTACCATATTGTTTGGTCTTGAAACCAACTACTCTTCCATTTATCGGCACATTGCAACCTAACTCCAAAGTGATTTACTTTTATAGTCAACTCCATATTTCTTTGTGAAACTTTGGAAGAGAAATATTTTCACTTAAATAAGTGCGCCATATTAAAATATAAATACTCTTGAAAATATGACAATATACAAGTATTAATCCATTGGCTACAGAGTGTTATCAGTAACATTGTCAGTTGTCATTGTATAACAACTTTGGTAATCACTGCTGGTAATCAATGCCAATGTCATCAACACCCTCTATAAATATTGTTGGTATTAACAACCATCATACACTTTCAAATGACATATAAATACAAGAGTAAGAAACATTTTATAGGATAAAACGAAGCAAAACCATCAGATTAATCAAAATTAAGAGCACAAATGAAAACACATACTTTGGTCCAGCACAGCCCATTGTGTTCCCAAGCCTCCATTGAGCTTTAACACTACAAGTTTGACCAGAAGCTTTTTAGTCTCAACAGCATCTGGATTAAAATTAATTTAATTAACGCAAAAAATACATCACTATATCTCAAGATGAAACTCAAATCAAACAATGATTTTTTAACACTCAATTATTGATTAATTCAAAAAGAAGCCAAAACAAGAATCTAAAAGTGTAAACAACAAAATGCAAGATCAGAGATGCCACCTTCAGGTACAAGGGCCAGGGTATCATAAGGCACCACAACCTCGTCAGTTGGTGTCTGGATCTTACTCTATTCTACATGCTGAGCTTCTCCACTTCAAGTCCAAGCACAAAACAAAGATCAACAATATACCAGATTTAGCAGAAAGCACCATACATATATGACAACACTAAAATTAGATCAACAAAGTGATGAAAAATCTACAATCAAATGAAAATTAATATTTCTAATACCGATTCTAAGACTACGATTCGTAGTTATTAATGAACAAGATCTAAGAACATGCCACTCGCCATCCACACTTGCTACATGCACTTAGAACAAGCAGTAAAAGCCTTCTTCCACCATATGATGATGCAGTTCTACTCGTTCTTCTCATTGCCCTTAATCAGTACAATGTTGTCGTTGCCCTTTGTCTCTTCCTTCGGCTCGATCAAAAAAATACTCCAGGCATTATTCTTGTTGCACTCGATTGAAGATGAAATTCGCCAATAATTGTTTTTTGTTGCAGTAGCCGAGAACACACAAAGCCAACTTACATTTCTGAGATCAGTAAGAATAACCAACAATTGTTCAAATCCAGACACACAAGCTACAAAGCACTCGGGCAAGAGCCAACACAACTACAGGGCATACCTTTAAACCAACACACACACACACACACAAACACATACACGCACACTAAACAATACTATAAAACTCATAGCACAAACCATCATTATATTTCAAAAATCCTGAGGATTATTCAAGAAACCACAAACTACCATTCTACTACAGAGCATATTTCACAACATAAGGAATAATTCGAGTACCTGAACCAGAAATTGTTCTTGTTTCACTCAATTGAAGATAAAACATTTCAGGAATTGATCTTGTTTCACTCGATTGAAGATGAAATTTGCCAAAATTGTTCTTGTTGCGGTAGCCGAGAAGTAGGGTCCACATAACTCTGTTCGTTCTTCTCAGTTTTGTGTGTTTGGAAGATTGAAGATAAAATCCTCCAAGAATTGCTCTTGTTTAACTCGATTGAAGATGAAATTCATGAAGAATTATTCTCGTTGCAGCCTGTGGCCGAGAAATAGGGCTCAGATTGTTCGTTCTTCTTAGTTTTGAATTTTGATTTTCGCGAATTTTTATTTTTATTATTATTATTATTATTTTTTTTTTTTTTGAGTTTCATACATTTATCATAAATATACTTTTGTTTTTATTATATTGGAGTGGAGAATAAATATGAATAGGATGAAGTGAAACACTATATAAGTGTAATAATTCACATAGCACTTTTAAAATAAGTGTTATAATATGAATAAGTGTTATAACTTTCATAACACCTTTAAAAGAAGTGTTATGTGTTTTTAGTTTTCTTACAGCGCTTGTTAAATTAAGTGTTATCTAAAGGTTGTGTGTTTCTTACATAACACTTATTCAAAAAAGCATTATGTAAAAAATGTTATCTGAAGCCTTTTTTGGTGTAGTGTTGACAGGTCTTGAGTTTCGATTGGTGAAGTGGCGATATTTTTGAACGAGGTAAAAATTGAGTTGCATTTTATTGCTTGACCAATATAAAAAAATAATAAAAAAAATATATATATATAAAAATAAAAAAATAAAATACATGAGAGCTCGCAAGATGAATCGACTGGATTCTACTCCGCTTACTTGTTATTCATTTTAACAAGTAATGAGTAATGGGAAACCACCTTAGGACACTTGGATGACCTCCAATGTTTAAACCTAAGGAATATTGTCCTTACGATTCAAGCTTGTTCAGAAATAGTAACTCTCCAAATAAAAAAAATTGTGTAATAATTCAAGCAATATTGCAATTCGATTGGAGCATATAGGTGTTGTTTGTGGAGACATTAGTGGACGGTATGGGCGAGTGGCGGACATTCGAGTATTCTATTACTCGAGAATTTTAATTGTGTATTTGAGCTTCTTGTCTATTTATATATCCTTACCTTTACCTACATCCCACATTACAACCCGATAAATCCTTTTGATTCGAAAATTTCAAGCTTTGATTGATTCCGAGTAATTTAGACGATTGACAAGCATATGTTGAAATGAGAATATCGACCAATTTTGAGCGAACTCATCACATATTCGAACAAGAAAATGAGTGAGGCATATATGATGACCTAAATGTCGAGAGTTTGTCATTTTAAGGCCAAGTAGATATTTGAGGCATATGGTCGTACGGTTGTTGGAATTCGACTTGATAGATTTTTACATTTTGAAGCACGTCTTATTTCAATCCGATACCTATGTTCGTATTTTGTTTTCTTTTCTCTTTGTTCGGGACGAACAAATGCTTAAGTGTGGGGGAGTTGTTGTAACCATTTTTATTGCATTTTTCGCTATATTTTTGTTCTTCTTTTCCCCTCATTTTTCTTCATTTTAGGTTATTTCGTGAGTTTTTAGTTCGTTTTGTGTTTTATTATGTGTTTTGTTCTATTTTGGTTTTCTTTGTGTTTTTCGTGTGTTTTTCCAGTTTTTCTTTGTTTTTGGTGTGCATGTCGGAAGTCTCGTGAGGAGTTGATTATAGACCGGGCAATCATGGTTATGTAGATGGACTCTTTGACTATATATAGAAAAAAAAACAGAAGTTGATTTCGAGTTTGGATGAATCCGGACGGAACAAAAACGCGAAGCCGCGCAAGTTACCGACCCTTTAAAGGTTGAAAATTCCACATAATTTTTACTCTAGGCAAAAGTGTGGTTTGCAAGCATCATTGAATAGAGAAATTCATTAGCTACGCGTAGGAAAAAACGGAATTCAATTCCGAGTTCGGACGAGCCCAAAACAAGCCCGAGAAGCAGAGCTGCCCGAGACGTGCGCGAATGCGCGCGGAAAAATCACTTTCGGTTTTGGTCCGAAAATTCCATCTTTTATCTCAAATTTCCTATCTTCTTTCACCTTTTCTTCCATTCTTTCTTTGGTAGATGAATTGTGGTAGATTTTTAGTTGAATTGTGGTTATTGTTGGTAAATTGTGGTTGATGTTGGTGGATTATGGTTGATGATATATCTATAAATAGCTCCATCATCTAACCAACATCTATCCCTCACAATCCAAAATATTATCATCCTCACCACTACCATCATTCTTATATGTTGTCTTAGATTAGTTTCTCTTTTGGTTGTGAATTTTGGAGGTGTTCTCCAAGGCTTGTACTTGTTCCGGTGTGGCGTGCATTTGTTTTCGGTTTGGCGTTTGTATCAACTTTATTTCTCGACTTAGATTACTTGTAAGTTGTTTTTCTTGTAATGATAATTTGCAATGAATCTTATGTTGAGTTTATTTTTTTATATGAATAGCTAAATCATTTGCTAGGGATAGGGATGAATATTTGATTTCGTATGTGATTATCGTACTCGTCGATTGTTCACTTTGTATGAGTTAATTCTAAATTCGGTTTTTGATTTTTACTTTGGAATGACATATTGTTGAAAAGTGACAATTCAACCTTGCAATTGATTTCTAAGTATTGAAGAGTGACACTTCAATGTTAAACTTGTTTTCAAATTGAATATGATGTGTTCTATTGTGACGATCACTATCCGAATAGACTAGACGACTAAAAATCCTATAGTCTATTTTAATTGACTCTTGAACCGAAAGGAAAGAGGTCACTTGATCGAGACTCATACAAAATAGACATAATCTGAAAGGTATTGTCTATGTGTTAAACAACTCGTTAATTTACCGTTTATATTTATTCTCATACTCTAAAAGGTATTGAGGATAAATCTCTAAACGTGTAGGTGACTCGAATTCTTTAACCGAACAATCACAAGTCGATAATTGCATTTCGATTCAAAACATTTATTCCCGATTCCCTAGTATCTTTCGCATTTTCTTCATTTATCATTTTAGTTGTTTTATATTATTTATAGTTAATAATGAATCATTATCAATCTATCCTGATTAGAATGTTTAGGATTTATTTTGTTTTTATGTGCTATCAATATCAATTCTAAATTCCGAACAGTCTTCCTCGAGAGATCGACCCGAGAAACGAATCATTTCATTCGGTGCTCGGTAAAATAAAAATAATTTATACACAACAGCGTGCAACAGCACGCGCGCGAGGAGATTGGTAGGAACGGGGCGCGCGCGAAGGCGCGCGAGTGCGGAGCAGGCGCAGACGACCTATGCCGCGCAGGAATGGGAATGGCGGGCAGCGACACGCGGGCAGAGGACGGCGCAGGCGAAGGGCGCGCGATGGCCAGCACGTGCGAGACGGGCGCGAGCGATGCCGAGTCCGCCGAGGACTGGGCATGCGGGTCGGCGCGCGCAAGGAAAGGCGGCTAGTGGTCTTGGGCGGCGACTTGGGCATCAAACAACTTGTAGTTCAAGACTTGCTAATTAATTAGGATTCTATTTCCTTATTGCTTTTATTTACTTCTAGTATTATTAGGATTTTACTAGTAGAAAATATTAGGAGATTTACTTGCTTTAGGAATTATATTCTTACTTTGTTTAGGAGTTCTTAGTAGTATAGGACTAGATTTATTTGGCACCTATAAATACCCCATGTACTCTTCATATTTTAGGAACAAGGTTGATGAATAAAGAGAATAGTTTGTAAGAGCAAAGCGTGTGTTAGGATTCGTGAGAGTTCGATCATACAACCAAGTGAGCGAGGCTAAGACCCGAGTGATCTCAAATTCATGAGAAGATAAGGCTAATTACTGAGTCGTCCACATCTATCGTCGAGAGCGAGACGTGGCAAAGCTAGTTCATGGCAAATGAGTTGAGGCAAACACACGATCCTTCATCATTGGTGCTTTCATTGAGAGTGATTGATTGTGTGTTTTATTAAACTTTTCCTATCCCATTCTTTTCTTTTTGTCCGATTTCTTTCCCCTTTTTGTTCGAATTTTTTTGAATTTTTTTCTTCCTTTTTCGAAATTTTTCGTGAGGTATCAAAAAAAAAAAAAAAAAGAGTGAGCTATGACAAACAGTGAGAGGTTCGATATGCTAGAGGAAAGTGTGAGGTTCCTTGGCAACGGACAACACGTGGTCAATGAGAACATGACAAAGTTGGAGCTCATGATCCACGACTTGGCGGAGAAGCTCGAGCGAGTCAACCGCAAGCCGCGGACCAACCGCACGTCACGGTCGACCACGACGAGGTCGAGTAGCTCGGCGTCTAGTCGCGATGACTACGACGAGTGCTTGCGGGCGACGCACGCGACGCGCACAACCCAGCACCACAGCGAACGGCGACATCACGATGATCTGCGACACCGAGAGGAGCATATGCATACACGCCCAAGGATCACATTACCAACGTTCGAAGGAGTAGATCCGGACGTATGGTTAAGCCGTGCCATGCAGTACTTCGAGATCAATGGCGTTCATAGGAGCGAAAGAGTCAAGATAGCCGCCTATCATCTGGATGGTGAGGCTAACGTTTGGTGGCAGAGGATGCTACACAAGAACAAGGATGAGCATATGTGATGGAGAGATTTTGAGAAGGAGCTGATTACCAGGTTTGGGTCTAGCGATTATTTCGATTATGATGAGGCTTTATCAAGGATCCGTAAAACTGGAAGTCTACACGACTATCAAAAAGAGTTTGAGAGAATTGCTAGCCGGGTACGTGATTGGCCCGAGAGTGCACTTGTTGGGGCATTCATTGGAGGCTTGAAGGCCGAGTTAGTGGCTGAAGTGAGGTTGGATAGGCCGAGATTAATGCGAGCAGCTATGGAGTCGGCCCGATTACATGAGGACCACCTAGCGGCGGTTCGGAAAGCAAGCCGAGGCGACGAACGTCCGGAGGCAAAGCGTACGGGCGCGGCAGTCGGCACGGCAGTAGGCGGATCGCAACGACAGTCGAAGAAGCACAACAGGCTGAAAGAAAGTCGACGTTCGGTGGAGGAACGTGCACAACAAGCAACATGCGGCGATTGATGGAGGATGAAATCCAAAGGCGAAGAGAGAAAGGCCAATGTTTCACGTGCAACGAACGATTCACACCGGGCCACAAATGAAAATGGTAAAGAGGTCTATTCATTAGAATTTGAGGAGGATCATGATAGTGAACCACTTGAGGAGACCTTGCTGCATGTGGTCAAGTGTAAGAAACGAGGTCCAAAGATGATCAGGTTTACCGCTGAGATAAAGGATATGTTGTTGGAGGTACTTGTTGATAGTGGGTCAAGTTTGAATTTTATTGATGAATGGATAGCCAAGAAGTTGAAGTTAGTGCCCACAAAATCCAAGAAGTTTGGGGTCAAAGTGGCCAATGGACAGGAACTACGAGAAAGTCAGTTGTTAAAAAAAGTTCCCATCAGGGCGCAGGATCAAGAGCTGGAGATTGACCTCTACGCCTTACCGCTTAAGGCTACCGATGTAGTGCTGGGAGTGCAGTGGCTCGAAACACTTGGGCCCATCACGACCGACTATAAGTGAGAAAAGATGGAGTTTGGACGACCAGGAAAGCGTATCAAGTTGCGAACTGAGGATCAAGGCGACTCGCATATTGAAGAGGATGGTGATGATGTTGATGTGCTGAATTTCATTATCCTTGAGGACAAGGAAAGTCTTGAAGAGGAGGGAAATGATACGAAAGTGGTTATCAACCCCGGTGAGTCCGAGGACGAGCCTATCGAAGACCACAACTTATGGCTAGAGAACATGCTCGAAGAGCCACAAAGCCCGATTTATCAACCTTGATGCAAACAAGATTGGCCGAGAGAATGTGGACCGAGGTCAATTAGGCACAAGGCAAAGCAAACTAAGAGGCAGCACCAGCCGAGGACTAAGGAGATGAACGTTTGGTGCAAAGCATGTGCAAGGAAGCGGCATGCATGGAGAATGGAGGCTAAGAGAATGGGCGTGCGAGAGGTTGAGGATGGGTGGCGAGCGCGCGCGGGCAATTGCTATGGGACACTTGGGCGAGTGTTAAGAGTGGTCGGGGGTGATGGCGAGCACAGATGGTAGTGCCAAATGGATGGATGCGCACGGGGTCGAAGGTAGACAGCTAATAAGTGAGTGGCGGGCATCGGGCCATGATGTGCAATGGGGCGAGAAGCGACGATGCGCCGTGGGCGTGGAGCGAACGCGGGGCAAGGAAGGGCGCACTGGGGTGCGCGGTAGATGATTGGGACACGGGCGGAAGCCTAGGCCTGGTGGGCTAGGAATGGCGGGCGCGCAACAGCATGCGCACGAGGAGACCGGCAGACACGAGGTGCGCGCGAAGGCACGCGAGTGCGGAGCAGGCGCGGACGACCCATTCCGCGCAGGACTGGGAATGGCGGGCAGCGACACGCGGGCGGAGGACAACGCAGGTGAAGGGCGCGCGATGACCAGCGCGTGCGAGATGGGCACGAGCGAAGCCGAGTGCGCCGTGGACTAGGCATGCGGGGCGGCGCGCGCGAGGAAGGGCTGCTAGGGGTCTTGGGCGGCGACTTGCGCATCAAGCAACTTGGAGTTCAAGACTTGCTAGTTAATTAGGATTCTATTTCCTTATTTCTTTTATTTACTTCTAGTATTATTAGAATTTTACTTGTAGAAGAAGTTAGGAGATTTACTTGCTTTAGGAATTATGTTCTTACTTTGTTTAGGAGCTCTTAGTAGTATAGGACTAGATTTATTTGGCACCTATAAATACCCCATGTACTCTTCATATTTTAGGAACATGGTTGATGAATAAAGAGAATAGTTCGTAAGAGCAAAGCGTGTGTTAGGATTCGTGAGAGTTCGATCATACAACCGAGTGAGCGAGGCTAAGACCCGAGTGATCTCAAATTCGTGAGAAGATAAGGCTAATTACCGAGTCCTCAACATCTATCGTCGAGAGAGAGCCGTGGCAAAGCTAGTTCAAGGCAAACGAGTTGAGGCAAACACACGATCCTTCATCACCGCACGCCCACATGCTGCTGCCGATGGCGCTGCACCGCTACGTGCGGGCAGGCACTACGGTCGGCACCTCGCCGGCCGTCCGGTGACTTTCTCCGGCAATGATGACATGACTGATCATAATATGACATGAAATGACTAAAAATACATAAATTGTTCGGAAGTGTTCGGCTAGATCTTGACATGGCTCGGGAAGGGCCTAAATGGCACCTCCGAGTGCATTAAGGCATTAAACATGGACTAATTGACATGATTGCTACTTGATCTTCCTAACATGGACATAAAATAACTAATAGAGGGTTAATATGATTTTAGCCCTTCGATCGCTCGAGGAAAGGCTAGGGTTGGCTGCTTGCTCACGGCTATTCGGCTATGCGCGTGCTCCCTCGGACAATGGCTAGTGCAATGTGGTTCTTCACTTCTCCTTATATGCTCTCGATATTTTTCTAACTTTTTCTCTCGATTTTCTTGGTATTTTCTTTCTATTTTACGACTAGGCTCGGTTATGCTCGAAACTGCACGGTAAAAATGTACTAACTCTCGGCTACTGCTATGCTTAAATAAGTAAATGAGATGATGATGAAAATTGATGGTAAAATAAGGTGGTGCCACTTGCTAAAACCGTGTGCTTCCGTGGCATTAATCGAGCTTAGGCATCGCACGAGGTAGCGCACGGATTTGCTTGGTCATCACTACACTCCACCAACATACGCCACCTAAAGAAGCTAGTAGGTGACTAAGGTGTGCAAGTTGCAATATTTTACTCCTAAGGTGAAAATCTCACGACAACAACATAGGGCTTAAGCTTGGATTAATTAAGGTATCCATGACACTTACTATCACTTAAGCTAGCCATGGACGGTGGCATGATGGGCGCGCATACGCACGCACGGAGATACGTGTTGCGCTCGGCAACGCTTTGGCTAATGCGTGCGCATATGCACACGGCTATGCACGGTAGTGCATTGTGTGCGTACATGACTCAACATTTAGGCACATGAATACTTAGAAAATTCGAGCGTAACATGAACTTGACTAGGAATTGATCTTAACCGAACTTACTTAATTTTGGTCGGAACTTAACTTCGAAAATAAATTCGAATATTCTTGATTTCAAATAATTAATCTCGACTAAATAATGTCCGTTTATAAAATAAACATTTTGGGAACTAATTATCAGAACTAATTTGGTTATTGAAAATAAAATAAACCGAATAGACTTTCGACTTAAAGTCGAACTTATTAACTCGAAAGCTGAATTGAGCAATATTAACAAAAGGAAATACATCACTTTTATTAATAACAAACTGGGTTATTTACACGATCCACGCAAGGTGGTCGACCGGCGCAACGCGGGCACCCCACGCGAGGAGCTCGACCAGTGCGATGTGGTTAACCCAGGCGAGGTGGTCGACCGGTGCAATGTGGTCGACCCACACGAGGAGCTCGACTCGGCAGGGCGGTCAATCCACACAACCCGATCGACCTGCGCGATGTGGTAGATCCGCGCGGAGCTGCCAATCCAATTGACACGACGATGTATATGGTCGACCCACACAATCGATCCGCACACTTAACTCGATCCGTACCCAACAAAACAACAACAACGACTTTGGCAAATACCACATGAGAGAGAACCAAGAAACAATATGCACGCAAGCGAGATAGAAAACAACACAAATACAAGTAATTAGGGATTGACGATTAATACCTATAGTATTGGAGTGAGGTGGGTTCTCGGTAGTCAAACCGGCATAATGGCGGAGGATAACCGAAGAAGTGAGGATTACTAGCCACTTCGACAAAAAGTGGAAAGTGTCGGGTGGAGGCTGAACAAAGAAAAACCTCTTCTTCCATGAAGGAATGTAAGGGGCTAGCGATAACAAGGGTACAAACATTATATTTACGAATAAACGAACTCCATTTCGTATATTCGTAAATAAGGGGAGTAGTTGATAGGGATATTAGTACTGACTCGACTCAACCGGATAAGGACCCATAAAATTGAGATCAAAGGGACCATGGTTTTGAGTCGGTGTCGAAGAGGGCTGGAGAATCAATCGACTCATAGGGTCGAACATGGCCCAATCGGCTTGGAAGGTCGAACGTGTTGACTTAAGGGTCGAATTAGACCCTTTGCCCGGAGGGTTGAACACATAGACCTTGCCCGGAGGGTCGAACACATAGACTCTTGGCCCGGAGGGTCGAACACATAGACCCTTGGCCGGAGGGTCGAACACATAGACCCTTGGCTCGAAAGGTAGAACACATAGACCCTTGGCCCGAAGGGTGGAACACATAGACCCTTGGCCCAGAGGGTAGAAGACATAGACCGTTGGCTCGAAGGGTAGAACACATAGACCCATGACCCAGAGGGTAGAATACATAAACCCATGACCCGGAGGGTCGAACACATAGACCAATGGCCTGAAGGGTAGAACACATAGACTCTTGGCCGGATGGTAGAACACATAGACCATTGGCGGGAAGGGACGAACACGTAGACCCTTGGCCTGGAGGGTAGAATACATAGACCCATGGCCCGGAGGGTCGAACACATAGACCATGGCCATGAAGGTAGAACATAGACCCATTGGCCCAGAGCGACGAACACATAGACCCTTGGCCTAGAGGGTAGACTACATAGACCCATGACTTGAAAGGTCGAATACATAGACCCTTGGCCTGGAGGGTCGAACACATATACCCTTGGTCGATATTAAAGACTGTTAAAGTCGGATCGTGTGTCGATTAAGTTACTTCTGATCAACATATACTTGAAGACTTATGGTCCCGAAAGGAAGTTCGTACAGTTAAGCACTATATATAAGGTTAATGCAACAAGATGAAGGTAAGTTTCACTGAATACTATCATTGTTATATTCATTGTTGATGATAATTCTCTCTAATCCGTGATACTAACTTGGGCGTCGGAGGGTCTTGAGTCGGAGTAATTTCGGCGCTCTTTCAGGTACCATCGAAAATTCAAGCTTGGATCAGATTGAGTTAGGAATGTTTACATCTCAGTCGAGAAGAGCCCTTTGAAAGACCGGAGTCACCCATCTCGATCCATATCACTATTGAAATTAAACAGTGAGGAGAAAGTGAAGGAATTTGGAGATGAAACCGAAAAAATGAGATCTAATCGACTGAAGAATAAAAAACGCATGAGATAAATTTGTTTGATTGATCTCCTCATTAAAACACTTATCTCTCCCTAAACTTGGTTACCATATAATTAATATTTTATTCCTTTATAAGTTGATTAATATCTTAATTTTTTCTTAATAAATCCTACTATAATTTTATTAATGATTATTATCTTATTATTTTCTTAATAAATCTTACTATAATTTTTATTAAGAACAATAATTTAGTTAATAATAAGAATAATAAAAATATACTAACTTAGTGGCTTCATTTATTTATTTTTTTGTTAATACTAAAATGCAAATTGGCAAATTAAATTACTTAAGCAAATTGGCTATTTATGCTATTTTGCTAATGATAATGATACTTAACGAACCCTCTCTCTGCGAAACCCTCGGCGATTATCTGCTCTCGAGCTCCCTCTCCCTTTTCGAGCTAATTATCCTTCCTCGGCGTCGGAGTAGTCTCGGCTGGGGGTCGTCCTCGACCACTTTAGCCCCTGGACATCGCGTGCCTCTGGATCTCTGTAGATGGCGGCGATTGGGGATCCTGCTCCCGGTTGCGGATGGGGCTTCAATCGGTGGATGCGCCCCTCCCGGTCGGCGATTGTCCTGCCTATGGAGTCCTCTCTTCCGCCGCAGGTCATTCTACGATGGGTGTCAGTAAGTCCTTCTATTTCGGCCTTGTTTGTGATGGTTGGAACAAGCTTTTCCAGCGGGGCTCCGCCTTTAGGTGGGGCTTCGATATCTGGTCGTCGGCTGTCTGTGGAGGTGTCGGGAGGGACGTGCGTCTTCGGGTGGGGTGGGATCCCGGTGGCTACGGCGGTTCTGATGCGGTGATTGGGGTTGAGGGTTTGATTTCCGCTCATCCTCCCCTATCCGCCTCGTCTAGTGGTGTTAGATGAGTTCAGGTGGAGCCGGTGTGGGGGTTGATTGTGGCTCTCTCGGTTAAAGACAGGTCGATTTTGTGGATTGATTTTGGGTTCAATTTGTTCTACTGTATAGGCCTTCTGCAGTTTCGGTAGCGGCTTCTGGGCCTCAAATCTTTCTTGTGTCGATCGTTCCACCGCTGGTTGGACTAGTTCGTTGGCTGGGAAAAGGCTTTGTGTGTTTTGTTTATTTTTAGCTTGTAGTTGTTTTGTTTCGTTTAGTTTGTGTGCCATTTGTGTTGTTTGGTAGGATCGTGTTTTAGGTTTGGGCCGTTGGCCTCGGTACTGATTGCCTTGTGGGAGCCGTTTCTATTCTCCTGTGGGGGCGTTCGTAGTTGGTTTTTTGGTGTCTTTGAGTTGTGTGTCGTGTGTTTTCTTTTCTAGCGTTGCTAGCGCGGTTCTAGGCGGTCTTTCAATCCGTTCTCCCAGTTTTTAGTTCTTGGTTGTATTATTCAGCCATGTGCTGCTTTTTCGCACTGTTGTGTGTTTTTCTCTATAATATCTCTATCGTTTTGGCAAAAAAAAATAAATAAAACAAAAAAACCTAGTTAATCATATTTATTATAAATGTTGCATAACATAAGAAACGACAACTTAAACATAATGGGAGCGCTACATCCTACTAACCTTATAAATATTTTTGTAACGTCCCGTTGTTTCAAAAAGAGAAATCCACATTTTCTAAAAATTCAGAGTTAAATTTTTCAAAAACATTTATCAATTTAAAATTATTTAATGGGCGCTACTCGACCAAATCATAGATAATCATACAACTTAAGCCTTGGGGAAAAAGTACATCCCAAGATTGCAAAACATGATTAAACGAGACATACCATTCCATACTCATTAATAAGTCTCGAAACATAACATTCCAGTTTATCAGCAAATCCAAGCTTCCAATTACAGTCATATAAGTTTTGGTAACACATAATAATAAATTAAAGCGGAAGCAAGTAAACTTACAAGTATAAATGCTCATTAATAAAAAATATCATAATCAATTAACATTAGAGTTCAAGTCATGCATAATAATTCAAATCAAAACCATATTTCCAATACAATCACATAAGTCTGACTACATGATCATAAAAACAATAGCGGAAGGATAAAGGTGGAGAATAACAAATGCTAATGACCACATTCCCCCGTTTTTCACCGCTGCCACCAACTCAACCTGAAAGGGGAGAAATAATGGGGGTGAGCAACCAACTAAATTCACCGTGGGAATACCATGCAGCCTATTCCGTATATTGACTTAAAATCATAATCGCAGCATGAGCACAATTCATCTAGTCTACCTCCTATACCGCCCTACGCTCATTTGATCACATCTAAACCGTCGACATAACCATCAACGGGAGCTAAACCGTCGGCACAAGCACCACATCAATGGGAGAAATTCTCATTAGGCACAAATTGGAGAACGTCGTCACAACATCAACGTGAGAACACTCTCATAGACTAATGTCTCACATGCATACATTGATTATCAAGCTAAGCAATTATAAAGAATAACACACATGGTAAGATTTATCAACACCTACCTGACCAGCCGAGTTAGAAGAAATCACAATGATCAACAGAAGGTAGGCAGAGGGCTCGACTCTTCAAACACCTACATTTAATCAAGATAATATCTCAAAATACTTATCTTTAAAAACCAGGAATTTCAACGAAATTTCATACCTAGTTGAAAATTATCGATTAAGTAGCTCGTTGAACTTTGTGGAATTTGGAACTCTTGGATTATTAGGAAAAACATGGAAAAATCATTTAAAAAGACTAAAAATGGGTTTGACATGAAAAACGAGGTCAAGGTTTCAAAAATCAATCAAACGACTAGAGAAATTAAATATTGGTGGTCGGGGGCTCGGCATGGTGCGGGGCTGGCTCGGTGGCTCGGCTTAGCGCGCACAGGCGCTAACATGCTTGGCTGGTCGCTGTTGGCCTCGCTGAGAGGTGCGATCGTGCTGTTGGCCTCGTCTGGCGCGTCTAGGCGCTGCTGTGGGTCAGCAGGGTGCGACTGGTCGAATGGTGCGGTGTCTAGTCGAGTAGAGGTTGGTCGGGGTTGGTCTTGGTCGAGCATCCCTGAGTCGAGCACTAGATGGTCGACAGGGCACTGCATCTGGTAGCTGGTCGAGCACTGCGGCTGGTCGAGCCCTACAGGCGGTCGAGCACTGCGGCTGGTCGAGGGTCGAAGCGTTGGTCGAGCGCGCGCGCACGCAATACTCGTGATGCATATATATTTATGTAGATCAATGACTTATATTAATCAATTTAAATTTGAATTACTTTTAAAATAAAAAATCATTAAATTATTATATTTAAAATTAAATATACAAAATACACATTTTATTGCATATTTTCGCTGCATATTTAGTTCATTCATGATGCATATTTAGTTCATAACAGATGCATATTTAGTTCATAACAGGTGCATACTTAGTTGATATTATTGGTGCATATTTAGTTTATAAGGATTTCATGTGCAATTCATACCCCCATGCATATTAATTTCACATTAAATGCATGGTACTGAATTTATATTTACATTATACATACTGCATACTAGGGTCAACGGGTCAACATCAGAAGTCAACAGTCAACACCAAAGTCAACATTATAAGTCAACGGTCAACGTCGGAGTCAACGATCAATGTCGGAGTCAACTAATAATTACTTTTTACTATTTAATTATGCATATTGTAATTGATTAACATAAATCCTTGATCTAGACAAAATGGGTGGCTAAAATTGAGTCTTACGTGCTCATTTTAAGGAATAGTCTCATTGGATCCACCGGTTAAAAGTATTAGATTTCTATCTTCTTCTTTTTTTTTTGTGGGATTTTGAATAATCTGTTTATTGTAAAATATATATTTAAATTTTAAATTATACTTTGTCTCATACGTTTAAGTGGGTAATGGTGCCTTCTTTGCAATAATCATTATATTTTTAGTCTTCTCGAATATGTTAATTCAACAAGTTTTTTTTTTTCTTTTCTTTTTTTTTTTAAATAATTGCAAACAATGTAATGAAGATTAAATTGCGTTTTAATAATGGGACGACTTTGATTTTATCTCACAACATGCTATTTTTCATTTTTCTATTTTGAAAACACAAAGAAATTAAAGAAAAACGCCCCTCATCATTCATCAATATGTTAAAGTTCCATGTTTGTAAAAGACGGATTCATAAACATTATTAGAATATTACAACTATGAATTATACAATCCTATGATGTTTGTATGACTTTATTAACAACTACTATGATACATAACGTGACATTTTGTTCATGTGTTTAAGAAATAATTTCATCGCCCTAACTTTCTGAAAAGTATTATATTAGAAATAAGACCATGTTTTTAGTCGAGCTATTAGGTATGCTGAATCTAATATTTTTTACACATTTTTTTTTCCCAGCTGTCAAGGTGCATAATTCAATGGTGTTTGTTAACAAACATATAAGAAAGACTTTTTCCAACGATTTTAACATTTGCATTTTTGGTGAATGAGAGATGGAGAAAGGAATTTCAAAACAATTTCAGGCGAATAAGAAAACAATTATGTTATTACTTGTGAGTTGTTATATATTGATTTTATATGATAAATAATGTTGGGGTATCACAACAAGCGCAGCGGACAAAAATACCCCTCCAACAAATATGGCGAACACTACTCCAAAATAAGTCAACACAAATAAAAGACGAGAAATGAAAAGAACACAAAAAATTGATAATGGAGTTCGGCGAAAATAGTCTACGTCTCCGGGCACCGCCAACCGCAACGCCAAATTTACTAAACTCACCAACAAAATACACTAGGGTTAAATAACCCACAAAATAGGATTTCCTTAATTAAGGATTTCCTTCTAAATATGAGAGAATAGAATAAGGTGCAATTGTAACCCAAAGGCAAGGGACCTATTTATACTAATAAGATCCTACACATCTTTGGTATACATCCAATGTGGGACAAAACTTAATCAAAATCTAACAATTCTCCACCTTGACTAATTTTTGCTCCCACTTCCAACTCAACTGCTAGCGGTGCCTCCAAATGCGCCTCTTGGTGCCAACTCAAATATGCAGAATGTTGGTCAAGTCTAAACAATGTTCAAACTTGACTGCTGTCACTACCTTGGTCATCGTATCTGCAGGATTCTCCGTTGTCTTGATCTTCTTCAACACAACAGTTCCATCTTCTAGAATCTCCCGCACAAAGTGATAGCTAAGCTTGTTCAATCGGTCAAAGGTTAACCGAAATTTCGGTTTTTCCAACCTTCAAACCGAAAACCGAACCGAAATTTATGGTTCGGTTCGGTTTTTAACCGAAAATTCATCGGTCAGTTCGGTTCGATTATCGGTTATCCGATAAAATGAAAAACGACAAAAGAACATCTTACATTTCAGCAAATCGCACCTCTAATTTCTTCAATTTGTACCCATAATTAACAGCAAAAATATCAAATAATTCAAGCTGTAAACCAGGGAGGAGAGAACTTGATTTCAGACTTCAGAGATTCAATCAAGTGCAACCCATATATAGGACGGGATTTGAGTGGCAAATCTATTTGAGAAGTCGAGCGTCGTCAAGTGCCGAGTGGAGTGTGTGCGGGAGGGGGAGGGCGGCGGCAATTTGGGTTTTCATAACACCAAGTGCAACGCGGCGATCGGAGACTTGGAGTGCGTGATTGGGATGTTAGGGTTTAATTATTTTAGATGAGCAATAAAAAATTGGAAGAAAAAGGAAGAAAATTATGGAAGAAACTAGAGTGTTATTTGCAGCGTGAAAATGGAGAAGAAATGAGGGGAATTTTAGTAGGTGTGCGACATAAATAAATAAGAGAAGAAGAAAAGATAAAAAAAAAAGAGAGAGAGAAAGAGATTGGGTTGGGGCTGTTGGGCCTACCTTGTATGGTGGGTGACACTGGGCCTAAAAAATCAACTGGGCTAAAAACTAAAAACAGGGGCTTAGGTTGTAGGATTGTTATAATTTATAGTATCGGTTTTCGGTTCGGTTCGGTTAACCGAGCATTTATATCCAAACCGAACCGAAAACCAAAATTTTAAAAACATGCAAACCGAAAACCGAACCAAACTTTTGGTTTCGGTTTCGGTCGAAACCGAAATTTCGGTTTCGGTCGGTTAACCAAATTGTGTGCACCCCTAGTGATGGTGAATATTAATATGCTTCGTTCTTGCATGAAATACTTGATTTTTCGCTAAGTGAATAGTGCTTTGACTGTCACAATGCACTAAGACGTGCTTTTGACCAACTCCCAAGTCTTCAAGCAAACTTTGAAGCCAAATAGCCTCCTTCACAGCTTCAGTAACCGTCATATACTCTGCCTCTGTTGTAGACAAAGCAACTGTTGACTGTAAGGTAGACTTCCAACTGACTGGAGCTTTTGCAAAAGTGAACAAATATCCAGTGGTTGATCATCGCTTATCCAAATCACCCGCGTAGTCAGAATCACAATATCCAACTACACATTGACCAACTTCATTCTGCTCATAAACTAATCCAACGTCAACAGTACTATGAATGTACCGTAGAATCCATTTCACAGCTTGCCAATGACCATTACCAGGGTCATGCATATACCTGCTAACAATACCAACTGCTTGTGAAATGTCTGGCCTTGTACACACCATCGCATACATCAAACTGCCAACTGCATTTGGATATGGGACTCTAGCCATGTACTCTCGTTCTTCATCACAATTTGGCGATAACTGTGCACTTAACTTCAAATAAGGGGCAAGTGGTGTACTTACAGGTTTCGACTCATCTTTTATGCCAAAATATTGTAGTACCTTATTCAGATATTGCTTCTGAGTTAAACAAAGCTTGCCTCTCATTCTGTCCCTGTTTATCTCCATCCCGAGTATCTTCTTAGCTTCCTCCAAGTCTTTCATCTCAAACTCTTGATTCAACTGAGCCTTCAATTTATCAATCTCCACTTGGCTCTTTGATGCAACCAACATGTCATCCACATACCAGAGTAAGTAAATGAAAGATCCATCTTGCAGCTTGCGTAAATACACACAATTATCATGTCTGCTCCGCGTGTACTTTTGCCCAATCATAAACTTATCAAACCGTTTGTACCACTGCCTCGGAGATTGCTTCAGTCCGTATAATGATTTATTCAACTTACAGACCCAATTCTCTTTTCCAAGAATTTTGAATCCTTCTGGCTGAGTCATGTAGATTTCCTCATCCAAATCTCCGTGTAAGAACACCGTCTTCACGTCAAGTTGAGCTAGCTCTAAATCCAACTGTGCTGCTAAGGCCAACAAAATTCTAATGGAAGAGTGTTTAACAGTTGGAGAAAACACTTCATTATAATCAACTCCTTCCTTCTGAGCGTAGCCTTTAGCCACCAACCTTGCCTTGTAGAGCACATCATTCTTCTGAGGAAATCCATCTATCTTTTCAAATACCCACTCGCATCTTATCTCCCTCTTGCCTTTTGGTAGTTGCGTCACCTTCCAAGTTTGATTCTTCTGGAGAGACAACATTTCTTCCTCCATAGCCCATTTCCACTTCTTATTTTCTAAACTTTGAATTGCATCTTGAAAAGTGAAAGGTATGTCATCATCAACAATTGGAAGTGCATAAGCCACCATATCCGCCAATCGAGCATGTTGTTGAATCTCTCGTCTGGGCTTTCTCAATAGAATGGGTAAATCTAATGATTCATGAGTCTGAACTTCATCATCCGACGAATCGTTTGATATTGTTTGTCGATCATAGCTGGTTATCTCGTCATCGCATCTATCTCCACCTGCTTCGGTGTCAACTCCACCTGTTGGGTTTGCGTCGTCTTTATCATACTTTGTTCATCGAATGTAACATCCCTACTAAACACAGTTTTGTTCGTCTCAAAACACAAAAGACGATATCCCTTCACGCCAATTGTGATTCCCATGAACAAAGCCTTTTTTGCTCTTGGATCTAACTTTAAATCCTTCACATGATAGAACGTAGAATACCCAAAGACATGTAAAGATCCATAGTCAACAACAGGTTTCCCTGACCATACCTCCAACAGTGTTTTACCATCTTTTGCAGATGACGACAAACGATTTATGAGGAGTTGCGCGTATGTTACAGCCTCAGCCCAGTACTCCTTGCCCAAACCAACATTGGGCAACATACATCGAACTTTCTCCACCAATGTTCGATTCATGCGCTCTGCCACCCCATTTTGTTGTGGTGTCCGTCTAACAGTGAAGTGCCTAACAATGCCATTTTTACGACAAACTTTTTGAAAGGGATCACTTGTATATTCTCCACCATTGTCCATTCGTAGGACCTTGATCTTCCTTCCAGTCTGATTCTCAATTTGTGTCTTCCATGCAATGAAGACACTAAGCACTTCATCCTTCATCTTCATAGTGTACGCCCAAACACGTCTGGAAAAGTCATCGATGAAAGTGACAAAATAGCGTCTTCGGCCTAATGATGGGGTCTTAGAAGGTCCCCACACGTCCGAATGAACATAATACAAGACACCTTCGGTATTATGGATAATCGTTCCAAACTTCACTCTCTTCTGCTTTCCTAGAACACAATGCTCACAAAACTCTAGTTTGCACATTTTGACATCTTTCAACAGTCCTTGTTTTGCCAATGTTTGCAAGGACTTTTCACTAGCATGTCCCAAACGCATATGCCACAACTTGACTGCTTCAAACTCCTTGTTGGTGGAATCTACTACTGTTACTGTCCCAACGACTGTATCACCTTCATAGTAATATAAATTATTCCTCCTGATGCCTTTCATTACCACGAGCGAGCCGGATGTAGCTTTCATAACTCCATCTCGCAAAGTCACTACCAAGCCTTTGGATTCCAAAGCTCTTAATGAGATGAGGTTTTTCTTCAAACTCGGCACGTACCGAACATCCGTCAAAACTCTGGTGAAATCATCACGATTCTTCAAACGGATTGAACCTATCCCAATTGTCTTACAAGAATTATCATTACCCATATAGACAACCCATCCGTTGATCTCCTGAAAATTGAAGAACCAATCCCTTATGGGAGACATATGGTAGGTGCATCTATTATCCTCCGATCCGGTTATCCGGGATAACTTCTCAAAAATCGTGTATTAGAAGTATTAGACGAATCAGTATTAATATCAACCTAAACCCTGACCGCTTCGTTTTACACTACGACCGAACCCCAAATTGACACGAGTAAAACCGGCCCGCTCATTGAAGACCGAGGCGATCACTAACCGTGGTCATCATACCCGAAGCTGGTGACAAGGCGCTAACGCGACACCTTCATACACTACAAGATGTTTCATCATTCAGGCGGGACCCACTCACATGGACGCCCAACGAAAAGCCACTTTATGTAAAAGCAACTGTAAGTCCCGAAGTATGAGCTCAAAAAGATACAATAAATAGCAGATCCTCATACTTATACGGGGATCGCTCTCTGAACATTCAATATATATATAAAAGAGCCCAACACCTTTCACCTCGGTTCACCTCGGACCAGTGCCATTGCTTGTGTTTTTAATATATGTTTTACGTCCAAACTCCTTTAAATAATCCATTAATCCCACATCTGATCGTTGTTAACAATCGCATAACAACAGTTTGGCGCTAGAAGGAGGGCCTCATAAGATATTTGAGGTTAATCTTCGATCTGCCGTTGATCAGCTGTGCTATTTGCAATACTCATGTCACACTCAGATCATCGTGGTCATACCTCGTGAGACGGCCATAGTGGAAGCGCCGCTCAATCCGTCGGACGTCGTATGACGGTAGCAAACGTGTCGGATTATACCGCTCTATTTCAAAACCCAGAATTCGCGCGTGGGTTTGCCACTTTAATGGCTCAAACTGCACCCAGAATATCAACGACAATTCCCGGACAATCCGTCATCCCTATGACCCCTACAAATCCGCAAATCCAACCTGCGCGACGAGACGACGATGGGGCCTCCTCACATGCGACATCTCAACCACGAAGTCATACGTCTCAACCGCATAGAGCGAGAACTCCTCACCAAATGGAAGTAACACGTGCTCCTCTGGCTTCCCCGCGAAGAGACTGCCGAAAGCTAATCCGATCAACCTCGGTGTTCTCCACCGCCTATGCAGCCTCGAGCCCATTCCAATCCGGTACGAACAGATCTTCGTCAACAGATAGAAAGAAATCGGTCATCCCGGAAAGAATCATCTGAACTAGAAGCCTTATGACAAAGAATCGTCGAATTGGAAAGTCGACAAAGAATGCAAGATGACCCCCCTCGACGGGCGTCCACCTCGGTGCAAGTATATCTGGAAGCCGATTCTCCTTTAACGCCCGAGCTCACCTCGGAACCCATACCTAGGAAAGTCAAAGTCCCTCAAATCGGACTGTATGATAGGACGTCAGATCATGATTCCCACCTCGATCACTACACTTCGTGGATGGATCTCCATGGAGCCCTGGATGCACTTCGGTGTCGTATGTTCTCTCTTACCTTAGGGCCCCGAGCTCAAAAATGGTACCACTCTTTACCTCCTCATTCTATTTGGAAGTGGCAGCAATTGAGGTCGGCTTTCCGATCTTTTTTCATCGGGGCCCAAGTTTGTTTGGTTCCGAAAGAATCTCTTGCTAACATAACCCAGAAGGATGATGAAAGCGTTAAAGATTACATTGCTCGATTTAATGACCGAGTTCAAAACATGGAGCCGTGCCATCCTGAAACCTTGCTTGTTATGGCAATTGCTGGATTGAAACCAAATTCCATTTTCCGATGGACGTTGTGCCAAAATAAGCCAAACACCTTCCAGGAATTCCTTGCTCGAGCTCAGCAACACATAATCGCCGAAGAAGCAATGTCGGTCCCCGATTTAAATTTCAATCCAAAGTCATCTAAGTCAGTAACCGACGATAAGAAGAAAAATAAGTCTTTTGCCGAGAAACAAAATAAGCCTCAATTCCGAGGTTACCCCTGAGGAGATGCTAATGACCCTGAGATTAGAGCAGCCCGGAAGCATTACACAAATGATGTGAAATCGGAATACCAAACTGTATATTCTGCAGGGGCCGCAACAATTTATGAAGAAATCAAGGGAAAGGGCATTTTACCTGAACCGAAACCACTTCGAATGCCCGAGGACAAGTTGGATAAGTCACAATACTGTGACTATCATAAATCGCCAGGACATAATACCGATGAGTGCTTGAACTTGTTAGCCATTTTATTACGCTTAATCGTTCATCCATAACTCAGGAAGTTCTATCGAAACAACGACGTTCGAAAACTAGGGCCAGGGCGTCAAATCGAGCCCTATGATGATGACGAGGATGAAGACCGAGGTGCCATACCAAAACGAATCCGACAAGGGGAAAAAGAAGTATTTACGTTCACCTCGGATGTATTTAATTCTGACATGTTTGAAAATCCCTGAAGACTTAAAAGGACCTGCTCCCCGAGTCCAATGCAAATCATCGTTCACCGAGTAAACACCAATAATTCGAAAATCGTGTTATCTCGTCGTCAAATCAAAGCCTATGCTCGACAAGCCTACAATTAGGGTAAGCAAGTTTTCACTACCAATTTACGAGATGTGATTAATGCCCGTAATTGTCCCATCACTTTCAATATGGAGGACGCAAATCACTTTGCACACCCACACTCCGGCGCCCTTGTTCTTACTGTTCCGATATGCGGGATTCCAGTTCACCGTGTTATGGTTGACACTGGGGCCTACTCAAGCATATTGATGTTGAAAGCATTCGATAAAATGGGCCTTGACCCCTCGGACATTCGACCTTGCAATGATCAGATACAGGGGTTTAATGGGAGTATCTCCCGACCTATTGGTGAGATTACACTGCCTGTCCGATTTGGCACGTCGGAACATGTCACAAATCTTGTCATGGAAACCTTCAAAATCCTTGACATCAACAATGAATATAATTCCATTATAGGAAGAACCGCTTTGTACAAACTCTGAGCTACCGTTTCTATTTTCTATTACGCGCTTAAGTTCCCCACAATACGTGGAGAAGGCACTCATTACGGTGATCAACGAGAAGCACGAGAGCTCATCTCTCTCTTACCGCCCACAGGCGTTCACTCAACCACATCGGTCGACAAAGATGATCCCCAACCATCGACGGCTTCGGAAAATATGACTTTCGAGATTCCAACTCCTGAAGCTGACGTCACCCTCACCTCGGATCCCTTAATGGAGGACCGAGGAAGATGACCCGAAAAAGAACCAGTCCGAGAAGAAGACGAGTTAGATCCTCGAACTCAGTTCAAGGAAAAGAGTCGAAGTGATCGAGCCGAATTCGGAGAAGAAACTGAACTGATTTATGTCGATGAACCGACATGCCAAAATTCGTTACGTATTGGTAGCCATCTCCAAGAACTCATTCGGTCCGAACTTATATTGTTTCTCAAAAATAATCTTGATGTCTTTGCGTGGAAGCATGAAGATATGAGGGGAATTGACCCTGGTGTTGCTAGCTAGAAGCTAAATCTCGATCGAACTGTCAAACCTGTCGCTCAGAAACGAAGGAAGCTGGGGCCAGATCGTCAAAAAGCTCAAGAGAAGGAAGTAAAAAAGCTCGTGGACAACAAGTTCATTAAAGAAGCCAAGTATCTGACTTGGGTGTCTAATCCCGTCCTCGTGAAAAGAGCAACGACTTGTGGCGATTGTACATAGGTTTTTCAGATTTGAATAAAGCGTGCCCGAAAGACAGTTATCCACTTCCGCACATTGATTATATGGTTGATGCCATCTTGGGCCATGAGTTAATGAGTTTTATGGATGCTTACTCGGGCTACAATCAAATTCCCATGGATCCCGATGATTCAGAACACACTTCGTTCTATTCTGCCCGGGGTCTATACTGTTATACCATGATGCCCTTCGGGTTGAAAAATGCTGGAGCCACATACCAACGTCTGGCCAGCAAAATGTTTGCCACTCTGATCGGTTACACCATGGAGGTATATGTAGACGACATGCTCGTCAAATCGGTGAATGCCTCGGACCACGTAATGCATCTTCAAGAAATGTTTAATATTCTTCGGTCATATTCCATGGTCTTAAATCCGCAAAATGCACTTTTAGAGTTGGATCCAGAAAATTCCTCGGATATCTGGTCAGCCAACGAGGAATCGAAGCTAATCCTGCCAAGATCAAGGCTATTCAAGATTTAACTCCTCTGATGTCGGTCAAAGGCGTCCAGGCTCTAACCGGCCGACTTGCCGCGCTTAATCGGTTCATCTCCAAATCTACCTATCGTTGTAAACCTTTTTTCGAAGCCATCAAGAAAGGAAAATGTTTCGAATGGACCGAGGAATGTCAGAAAGCTCTAATCAGCATCAAACGCATCAAACACATTAATCACACACACACACACACACACACACACACACACATACATACATAAACATATATACACAAACGCAGACGATGTGTCTCAGCCGCCGCCGCCCGGTCTCCAACGCTGTCATTGGTCGTCATCCTTGCCGGAAATAGTCTGTGAGCACATCCACCGTCAAAAACATGCAACCACCAACCGGGGAGAGCTCCTCTACCGTCGACCGCCTCCCTGCCGCCAAGGTTCCTGAATGTGCCGCCGCCATCCACCAGACACAACCGTGTTGCCAGACGCAAAAGGGCACCACGAAGCTCCAAATGTTGCAGTCACCGCCAACACACTCCGACAATAGGTCGCGGTCGTCGGGAACTTGTCGTAAGACGCGGCTAAACCCGCACAGGTCACGGCGGCGGGAAGATCAAGCATGAAGGAAAATGTCGTTGCGGCCACGGACGCCGGACGGCGCGACCGTAGGTGGCTGGTAGACGGCGGGTGGTAGTGGAGGATGGAGATGAATTTGGAGAGGGGATGGTAGCAAAATGAAAATCTGAAAATGGATTGCACGATTGGGCACATTATTGAGAATTAGATTATGTGTAAGGATCTATTTGCAATTTAAACAATTGTAAGTTTATTTCAATTTAACCCACGTGTCAAATCTGTAATTATTAAAAGTTAATAAATATTCATTTGTTGTACCTTTTGTTATACATATATATTATATGATAAATAAATTAATAAATAACAATAATGTAAAATATTAAAAACACATAAAAATAATTTATAGTAATGAGTAGTTTCTATAATAGAAAATAATAAATAAAAAGATATTTTAATAATAAGTTAATTTGATGTACAATTATATCTATTACATAGTTTTCGAATACACATAATTAATAAATTAATGCACGTTATATAGTGGGATGTTGCACTTAATAAAACATTAAATTGCACTTTATAAGACGACTCATCGCACTTTATCAACATAAGTAACATTAGTTAATTTATAAATTAGTGCACGTTATATAACGGGATGTTGCACTTTATCAAACAATAAGTTGCACTTTATAAGACGACCCGTTGCACTTTATCAACATAAGTAACATCGCTCCCGCAAAAAATATTTCGTGGTATAAATCTAAAAAACAGGTCTACATAATTGCACTTTATATATCTATACGTTGCACTATATACAGAAATTTGTTGCACTTTATAACACGACATGTTACAACTTATAAAACAACATACGCGTACAAAAAAAAAATGGTAATTCTGCTAATCGATTAAATAAATTGTTTGGTTAAATTTCGAATTTAGTCTTTTTAGATGAATAAAATAACTCACATGACGAACTATATTAAAAATATTACCAATTTTTCTATTTATATTTTTTTAATAAAAAATTATACTGGTTTTTTTTTTATATATAGTTTTTATATGTATTGCGAATGCACATAATGGTTATACTAATTGCACATAAATACCTATCAGATTGTACAAAATCGAACGAGATACGACGAATATAAATTCAACAAGAAATATTATATTTTGTTTCGATTATTATTATTATTATTATTAGTATATATCGATTTTCGATATGATGACATTTTTTTATGTAAATAACTAAAATAAAAACCAAACTATATTAAATATATTATTTTTTATTTTTTGGTTTGAATAAAAAAATTAAGCAAGAATTTTTATTGAAGTATAAAGAATTAATATAGTGCATTTTATGTATAATTGTATACGTATTAAACTTTTATTATACTATCAATTTGTCAATTGAACTCAGTTGAAATGAAATAAAATTTTAAAATTTGCAATTAGGCCCCTAAAATAAATCAAATTCTCACATAAATGACCCCAAAACTCAAACAACACTCATGGTATAACAATCTGCTATATCTGGCCCTAATCATATTGGTTATCGGCGGCCGACGTTGAACTGTTTGTATCCGACGACATTCACCGGCGATTTCGGCGAGCGGCCAAGATGGCGGGAAGATTCACAACATTGAAGCGGCTGTCGACTGAGGCGGAATCAGCGGACGACGGACGGTAAGGGCTGGAAGCGGGGTCGGTCTGGAAGCGACGGCAGCAACGTTGCCGATGTCAGGTGGTGGCGGAGGTGCTCGACACGGCGGACTGGTTTTAAATGGTGGCGGTGGCGGGATGATGACGGTGGGCTGAAATTTTCGACGACGAGCTCAGAAAGTGGACAATGTCGGGCTGAAACGCGGCGACGGACAGAAAGCCGGATGCGGTGAGATGAGATGCGGCGACGGTTATGTAGGTACAACGAAGGTGGCTGCAAGACGATGCTCCGGTGGCTGGAAGGTGGGCGCGAAACTGATGGCTATTGGCGGAAGGTGGCGACGATATGGCGGTCGGCTGGCCGGAACTCTGTGTGTGTGAGAGTGTGTGAAGTGTGTGTTCTGTGCGGGAAGATGAAAATGAGAAGAGAGGTTGAGGAGAGAGAGAAAAGTGTGTGGTGAGGTTAAGGAGAGAGAAATGTGTGTAGTGAATAGATTTATTTAGTAGGTCCCACTTGATATATTTATTTACCAACTTGCCCTTATTATTAGTTAAATGGAAATATTTGACCACAATTTGATTTCATCATAACTATTAATATGCTTGACCTTATGGTCCAAATTTATTCTCATTTCTTTCACTATAATTCAGTCTTATATGATCTCTCTCTCTCTCTCTCTCTCTCTCTATATATATATATATATATATATATATATATATATATACTAGTGGTCATTCAGCTGTGCACGCACAGCCGAACCAAATTTAATTTATAGTTATGCTTAAATTTTGATAATTAAGTAAGAGCTCAGTTTGGGTTGTCATTTAATCTTTAATGATTTGTTAGGGTAGAGAATTTTAATAATTCAATTTTGTATTATTACTAAGAATAATAGGACCAATTGATATGTTTGTGGATGCTTTTACTTTGGTATATATTTGTGTTGTGCAGGTGGTGTTGTCGCATTTATTTGGTTAACTTTAACCATATGATTAATTTTCAAAACTTCTTGCTCTGTTTGTCACGAAAATAATTATTCGACAATGTAGAGAATTCATCAACACTATAACAAGGAACAAAATAAAGATATCGGATACTCAATGGACAACGAACAAGAGATATGTTACTACCCTACAAATTAGTCTAGTGTAACAAGCATAACATAATTCCTCTCTAATAGAAGTCGATACACATCAAATTTAATTCACATATATCATTTTGTCCGAGAATGTCAAATAAAAGTTGTTATTTTGTTTATATTCAGCTACAGATGTAGAGAGAACCAAAAAGGAGTAAATAACGCAAAAAATCTTTGAAAAGCAAAGCACATAACTAAAAGAGTAAAAATAATAATTAATCATGCTGAAAACTAATAGAAGCTTCAAAATAATCTCTTCTCTAGAACCAAAAACAAATAAACAAAATAATCAATATAAAGGATCAAAGTAACACTTTTATTGGAATTTTAAGGTGAAATATTTACTGCCGAGCAAACCACCGTAAGGGTAGAACAACAAAAATGAATGCAGAGCAGGTAATAAAAAAATTGAACGAGCAAATACTTCTGTTAATTTGGCGTATGAGGTCTAAGTACTCATAGTATTTCACTTGCTAGTCAAGGTATAAACCATCTTTACAATCGCTTTTCTTTTTAACAAAATAATGCGAACTCAAGTACCCTAATGGACTGGATAGTAGTCAAGGGCTTAGTTTTCTCCTCAATTAGTTCAGTTGAGCCATGAGTTTCTCTTTGGCCTCGCATGTGTCCCATACGGGTCTTCGGCGGAGTCTGGCGAACGTACTTGCTCCCTCTTCAACCACATCTTCTGCATATAATGCCACTATATAAAAAAAAACAAATAAATTAAAAATTGTTCCTCACACTTTTACTTTAAGGTTGTTGTAAAATTAACCAGAACCTTGTAGGCTTCCCGTCGCTACTTTGATTACTACCCAGTTCTTGCCTTCTTGATGATGCATGAATAGCAAAGCAACTTTGAAATCACATCATAGAAAGTTAACTTTGAAAACGAAAAAAAAAAACATAAGATTGAAATAAGAATGCAGGATCCACAATTAACTGTATGGGAAAAGAAAAACTTGTATTCAACTCGATTCACTCCACAGCACTACATAAAATGTTTCTTTCCCTGAAATAATTTTTACACGTACCAATGTAGACACACATGCCTATATTTATAAACTTTATTTTTTAGCAAGCAAAATCACTATTGATCAGTTCAATGAATACGTAATAAATTGCATACAACTATAGTTTATAAAATCAAATAGTGATGAGGATAAGTAACTGAATATCGTGAAACATATAGGAACATACATATGTGGAAGTATAACTTTTATAATAAGCCCATCAGATAATGCTCGATAAACGATGGCGGACTCGCTATAAGCTTAGAATCCCAGGTGCAGAACTGTAAATTCAAGTGAGAACTTTGATCCAGTGGATCATGACAATTGTCAAGCACTACCAAACTATTAGCTACGCATATCACATCTTCACATTTCTAAAAGAATGTAATGATCTATATTAACCTCAACACAAATTAGAGAATGTATATTCAAATATCAATCTCTCTTTCATTATGTTAAAGAAAGAATCCTCTCTCACTTAAAATAATACGAATATTCAATAAAAAGAGATTAATAAATAAATAAATAAATAATGGAACTACTTACAGGGAGGGGCATCATTATAACAGTTGTACCATGTCACTCTGTATCATCTCAATCTCGATTACCGTTAGCATAAGAAGAAGTGTTAAACCCCTGCACCTCCTGAAATGCTGAGCATTTTTTTGAGGCGGTTAGACTCGACATGACGCTGCGATATTTCCTCATGAACTTCACCTAATCTCCATGAGACAAAGAACCAAAGCAAGTTTGCATTTCAATGAACATTTTTATTAGAAGAAACATAGTACATAAGTTTCTGCTAGAAATTGAGAACATAGATTGAATAACACAAAATTAGAAAAAGCTCTATGCATTGTAATATACAGTGTTTTTATAAAAAGATCTGTTCCGAGCCATAAGTCTATTAAAGTCTTATATGATAGGTCTAAAGTGAGCCCAAACACCAAAAGAAGAAGAAAATTAGCAACACAACTACTTCTGCATGAATTTATTATTTCTGTATCAAGTTCATTTAAGCAATTTTGCAAATGCCATTCTTTGAGATGTCAATGATCTTTCGATTTACTTTCACATCTGGCTCAACAACTAAACATACAAACATAATTATTCTATCAAATTAATATTTCAAAAAAAACATAGATTGATGATAAGTTGGCAAAAAAAAGAACCACACCTGATGAAATCCTCCAAAATTCTGTACACTTTTTAGATAACCTATGGAGGACATAAAAAAAACACTACATATGAGCACAAAGAAAAAAATTTACCTAATGCTAGCTTGAAAAAACATGGTGCAGAGGATGAAGCTGTGTCTATGGCTCGAAGTGACCATGGTCCTGAAGATTTACAAAAATCAGTCCTACACTTAAAGTAGGGTTCACAAAAGGAAAAAAAGAACAATGGTGAACTGAAGTCGGTAATGCATTGTGTCTTTAACTATTTTGGTTTTGTTATCATCTAACTCGGTAACCCGAAGTTATTAGCCTCGAACTGCGTATTAAGTGGATTATTACCAACAATGACATGGCTAACAATTATCCCGGTCCGCCTACCGAACCGACCAAGCTATAAAATACCGAGGTGATCCTTACAACCGAGGTCATCCCAGAACCGAATTCGCACTGAACCGAGGTCACCACCTCCTAAGCTGGTGACAAGGCACCTACACGCCTCCTTCACAAATCACGAGACCAAGTGGGGCCCGCTGACAATGCCGCCCACCAAAAGTAGCTTTATGAAAAAAGCTGTGAAAAAATCTCGATATGTAAAAGGTTACTATATATAGCACATCCCTGATACTTGTACGGGGGAATCCAAAAAAACCACAAAACTGAAATTTTTACCATGAAACACGAAACAGCTCACAGAAGCTTTTCACCTCGGTTCACCTCAGACCGGGGCCATTGTTGAGTTTTTATCGCATATGTTACGTTCAAATCACTAAACTTAATCAATTAAATTTACTTTCGATCGTTGTTAACAAGCGCATAACAACAGTTTGGCGCTAGAGGAAGGGCCTCATACGTTATTTGAGGTTAATCTTCATCCCTTGGCACTTAAGCCACAACGACCACCGCAAACATGTCTCATTCAGATCACCATGGGCATACGTCGCGTGAAGGACACAGTCGCAGCAATCACTCTGCTAGGCGTCCTACAGCTATATCCAACCTGCCAGATTATACTACTCTGTTTCAAAATCTGGAGTTCGCACGTGGGTTTGCCGCCTTGATGGCACAAACTGCTCCCGGGATGTCAACAACGGCGCCGGGACAATCTATCATCCCAGCTACTCCTGCAAACCTGAGAAATCCATCTACCCGACGAGACGGCGGTGGAGCCACGTCTCACGCTACGTCTCAGCCTCGTAGTCGAACATCACCTCCACACCCAGATCGTGTAGTGTGGCATGCCGAGACAGCGCGCACTCCTCCGGTGGTTCCTCATTAAGAAACCGTTGAAAGTCAGTCAAGACAACCACGACGTTCTCCACCACTTGCGCGGCCTCAGACTCATTCCCATCCGGTTCGCACAGATATCCGTCAACAAATTGAAAGAAATCGGTCAGCCCGACAAGAATCTACTGAACTGGAAGTGTTACGACGAAGAATTGCTGAGTTGGAAAGTCGACAGCGGGCACATGAAGATCCTCCACGACGAGCCTCCACTTTGGCGCACGTATATTTAGAAGCCGACTCTCCTTTAATACCCGAGCTTACCTCAGAACCTGTGCTGGGAAAAGTCAAAGTCCCTCAAATCGGACTATATGATGGCACGTCGGATCCTGACTCACACCTCAATCACTACACATCGTGGATGGATCTCCATGGGGCCTCGGACGCACTTCGGTTTCGCATGTTTTCTCTTACTCTGGGGTCTCGAGCTCAAAAATAGTACCACTCTTTGCCCCCTCATTCTATTTGGAAGTGGCAACAGCTGAGGTCGGCTTTCCGATCTCACTTCGTCGGGGCTCAAGTTTGTTTAGTTCCAAAAGAATCCCTTGCGAATGTAACTCAGAAAGACGATGAAAGTGTCAAGGATTATATTGCTCGATTCAATGACTGAGTTCAGAATATGGAGCCATGTCATCCCGAAACCTTGCTTGTTATGGCCATTGCGGGATTGAAACCGAATTCTATTTTTCGCTAGACTTTATGTCAGAATAAGCCAAACACCTTCCAGGAATTCCTTGCTCGTGCCCAGCAACATATTATTGTCGAAGAAGCAATGTCGGTACTCGATTTTAATTTCAATCCGAAGTCATCCAAGTCAGGAACCGATGATAGGAAGAAAAACAAATCCTTTGATAAACAAGGTAAGGGTCAATTCCGAGGTTACCCTCGAGGAGACGCCAACGACCCTGAAATCAGGGTAGCTAGAAAACAGTATGCTACTGACGTGAAATCTGGTTATCAAACCGTGTATTCGGCTGGGGTTGCCACTATCTATGAAGAGATCAAAGGAAAGGGCATTCTGCCTGATCCCAAACCACTTCGGATGCCTGAAGAAAAGTTGGATAAATCTCGATATTGTGACTATCATAAATCACCAGGGCACAACACTGATGAATGCCTAAGTCTTTTGGCTGCCCTTTTACGTTTAATCGGTCATTCGCAACTCAGGAAGTTCTATCGCAACTCTGATACCCAGAAACGGGGACCGGGACGAATCCTATGATGAAGATGAGGATGAAGACCGAGGTGTTGCGCCGAAGCGAATTCGGCAAGGAGAAAAAGAAGTGTTCATGTTCACCTTGGAGACACTTAACTTGGAGTCATCTGAAAGTTCCCGAGGGCTTAAGCGAAATCGATCTCCGAGTCCGATGCAAATAACGGTCCACAAAGTGAATACTAATAATTCCCGAGCACCTCATCCCATCGACAAATCAAAGCCTACGCTCGGCAAGCCTATAATTCGGGTAAGCAAGTTTTCACCACAGATCTACGAGACATTCTCAATGCTCGAAACTGCCCCATTACTTTCAACATGGAAGATGCAAACCATTTTGCTCACCCTCATTCTGACGCTCTTGTCATCACCGTCCTAATATGTGGGATCACGGTTCACCGTGTCATGGTTGATACGGGGGCCTACTCGAGCATTTTAATGATAAAAGCTTTTGACAAAATGGGTCTTGACCCAACGGATATCCGGCCTTGTAATGATCAAATACAGGGGTTTAATGGAAGCATTTCGAAGCCCATCGGCGAAATTACCCTGCCTGTCAGGTTTGGCACGCCCGAACATGTAACCAAACTTGTTATGGAAACTTTTAAAATTCTTGACATCAATAACGAGTATAACGCGATCATCGGAAGAACTGCTCTATACAAACTTCGAGCTGCTGTTTCTATTTTTCATTATGCACTTAAATTCCCGACGACACGTGGTGAAGGAACGCATTATGGAGATCCTAGGGAAGCTCAAGAACTTATCACTTTCGTACCATCCGTCAGAGTCCATTCTGCCACTTCGGTCAACGAAGGAAATTCATTACCCTCAATCACTTCGGAAAATGCAAATTCCGAGGAACCGAGTCATGAAGTCATTGTCCCTGTCACTTCCGACCCTTTATCTGAAGACCGAGAGAGATGACCCGGAAAAGAACCAATCACAGAAGAAAATGAATTGGACCCAAGAACTCAATTCAAAGAGAAAAGCCAAAATGATCGAGCCGAACCCGGAGAAGAAGTGGAGTTAATTTATGTCGACGAACTAACATGTCAGAAGTCGTTGCGCATTGGGAGTCACCTCCAAGAACCTCTCCGGTCCGAACTCATCTCGTTTCTTAGAAGTAATTATGATGTTTTTGCTTGGAAACACGAAGACATGAAGGGCATCGACCTCGGTGTCGCTAACCACAAGTTAAATCTTGACCGAACTGTCTGGCCAGTTGTTCAAAAATGGAGAAAACTGGGACCGGATCGTCAGAAAGCATTGGAGGAAGAAGTCAAGAAACTCATCGACAAGAAGTTTAAGGAAGCTAAGTACCCGACATGGGTCTCAAACCTAGTCCTTGTCAAGAAAAGCAATGGCCTTTGGAGGTTATGTATTGACTTCTCCGATCTAAATAAAGCGTGCCCAAAAGACAGTTACCCGCTTCCTCACATAGATTACATGGTTGATGCCACCTCGGGACACGAGCTGATGAGCTTTATGGATGCTTATTCCGGTTATAATCAAATTCCTATGGATCCCGAGGACTCGGAGCACACCTCATTTTATTCTACCCGAGGCTTATACTGTTATACAATGATGCCCTTCGGATTAAAAAACGCTGGAGCCACTTATCAGCGTCTCGTCAACAAGATGTTTGCCAATATGATAGGTCACACCATGGAAGTCTATGTAGACGATATGCTTGTCAAGTCGGTGAACGCTTCCGACCATGTTACACATCTTCAGGAAATGTTCAACATTCTTCGGTCTTATTCCATGGTCTTAAATCTGAAAAAATGCACCTTCGGAGTCGAGTCTGGGAAATTCTTCGGTTACATGGTCAGTCAACGGGGAGTTGAGGCCAATCCAGTCAAGATCAAAGCCATTCAAGATTTAACCCCCCCGACCTCGGTCACGGGTGTTCAGGCCCTAACCGGCCGACTTGCTGCACTTAATCGGTTCATATCTAAGTCTACAGATCGTTGTAAACCTTTTTTCTAAGCCATTAAAAAAGGAAAACGTTTTGAGTGGACCGAAGAGTGTCAGAAAGCGCTCACCAACATTAAGGAGACTCTAGCTTCTCCTCCAACGTTGCAGAAGCCAAAACCCGAGGAAATGTTGTTCTTGTACCTCGGAGTCAGTGATACGGCAATCAGCGCTGTCTTGATACGGTAAGAAGGGACATTACAGTCACCTATTTATTATGTCAGCAAGGTCCTACATGATGCCGAACTATGCTATCCCCCTATGGAGAAGTTAGCGTTTGCACTTGTCACTGCTGCTCGGAAGTTACAACCTTATTTTCAAGAACATTCCATTACTGTCCGCACTTCATATCCACTACGATAGGTCCTACACCGACCGGACACCTCGGGGCGAATGATAAAATGGGCCGTCGAACTCGGACAGTTCGACATCCACTACCAACCGAGGACAACAATCAAAGCACAAGTCCTGTCCGACTTCATTGTCGAATTCACGCCGGCAGTGGGACTGTATAGCGATGACCAACCGTGGGTCCGCTATATCGACGGGTCCTCCACAGCAAACCGAGCAGATGCTGGAATCGTTTTGGCTAACCTGGAAAACCGATTATTCTGCCATTCAGTTAAATTTCTGTTTCCCGCTACTAACAATGAGGCCGAATATGAAGCTTTGCTATCTGGATTGAATTTAGCCGAAGCCATGAATGTGAAGCACCTCAAATTCTTCTCAGATTCACAACTCTTGGTCAATCAAATCAATGGCTCGTATGAATTCAAGGAACCTCGGTTGACACCATATCTATCCTTGGCAAAACAGAAGTTATCAAAATTCTCTGTCGATGTGGAACACATTCCCCGAACTCTTAATATACAAGCCGATGCATTGTCCTGACTAGCCTCGAGTACCGGGATGGAGAGCATGGAGTATGTCCAAGTCGGTTAGCAAGAACAACTGTCGACCCTCCTTTCCGAAGTTGCAACCATCGATCCGGTAACATCACAAAAACCTCCGACTTGGATGGATCCCATTATTCAATACTTGGAAACTGAAGCCATACCTCTGGACCCTAAAGAAGCTCGGACACTTCGGATTCGAGCAGCTCGGTATACACTGGATAACGGAACCTTGTTAAAAAGAGGATATTCAGTCCCACTTTTAAAATGTTTGACAGAATCTGAATCGTGATACGTTCTTGAAGAAATGCATGAAGGGATTTGTGGAAGCCACCCTGGTGCTCAAGCTTTGTCTTATAAGATTTTGCGACAAGGATATTACTGGCAGACCTTAAAAACCGATGCCGCCACATGGGTCCGCAAATGTCCGAAGTGCCAACTTTTTGCACCCAACATTCATCAATTCCCTGAAGATCTCAAATCAATGTACAGTCCATGGCCTTTCGCTAAATGGGGAATCGACCTCATCGGTCCCCTGCCCACGGGAAAAGGTGGCGTCCGATTTGCCATTGTTGCAGTTGACTACTTCACCAAATGGGCTGAAGCCGAACCATTAGCCACGATAACCGAACAAAAAGTTGTTGACTTTATATGAAAGTCCATCATTTGCTGCTTCGGAGTACCGAATTCAGTTATCACTGACAACGGTCGACAATTCGAAGGCAAGCGGCTTGAAGCTCTTTGCGAAGAATATAACATCAAACACTTCTTCTCTTCGCCCTACCATCCACAATCCAACGGCCAAGTTGAAGCTGTTAACAAATTTATAAAGAATTGCCTCAAAGTCTGACTTGATGCTGCCAAAGGAGCTTGGCCCGAAGAGATTCCGCACGTCCTATGGGCCTATCGAACAACTACAAGGACTTCCACTGGCGAAACTCCAGTCTCACTAACTTACGGTTCAGAAGTTGTGGTCCCGGTCGAACTCGGTGAACCAACCTACCGGATTCAGCATTTCACTGAAGAGTCCAACTCGGATAACATGAAAGCCAATTTGGACATACTTGAAGAACATCGTACTCGTGTTGAACTTAAAAATGCTGCTTATAAACATAGAAGTGAGAGATATGTCAATTCTGGATTCAAGCCTCGTTCATTCCGAGTTGGCGAACTAGTCCTCAAACGCATAATGGGGCCTGACCCCGGTCCACTTAAACCGAAGTGGGAAGGACCTTTCCAAATCATCGAGGTTTTACCCCGTGGAGCGTATCGGATTGCTCATCCTGACGGAACTCCACATCAGTATCCGTGGAATGCTGTTTTCCTAAAGAAGTTCTACCAATGAATGGTCCAAAGTGGGACAGTCGACCTTCCTTTTGAACGGACCCTCCTTTTGCCGCTATGAGGGAACCAAAACCTACCCTTTTGATGTAATGAAAGTTTGAAGACTTTCACTTTTGAAATTCGAGCAACAGTTCGGCACTGATGTAAAATATTTTGACACTCGGTTCTATCAATATTTGTACCAATATAAACATTGCGACACTCGATCTCGCTGATACCCATAATACATCCAAATCCCACGCATGGTTCGGTTGGGGTTGAAGCTCGTCCATGTCACTTTAGCAAACATGATTTGACGGGTCCTGCTAACCACCAAATACAAAATAAACAACTCAGTTGGGGCCACTTCATAATCGGACTCTGACGAAGTTCGGTGAACCTTATTTGTTTTACGCACGGCATAGAATGTGTTAAGTTTTGCAAATTCTTAATCAGTTTTCATACCAACTTACACTATTAGTCGAATTCAATACAAAAGATCAATGTGGAACTCGGAATCTATTTTTATCAAAACGCCCACAACCCGGTTAAAAAAATAAATAAATCCGAGTTGAAAGGCAAGTTTAATATGTGCACCGAGTTCATTACACTTGGTCTAGAATTTGCTGACTTTGCACAGCAAAACAAATAGAATTAAAAATCAAACAAATATTCTTAGTTCATATTATTAAGTCGGGAAAAAATTCACGATTACATATTTCCTACTAAGGGTGTCAACATGCTGACACCCCGACTACATACTTCAATATAATAAGCTAAAAATAAAAAATACTAGTATTCAAAAGCTTCAAGCAGCATTTTCTTTACTGCCTCCATCTCGGCCACTGCCGCTACCCTCTCCGGCTTCTACTTCTGAAGACAATTGTTTCTGGAGTCGCTCCAAAACAGCTACTTCTTTCGCCTTGGCCGCGACATCAATAGCTGCATCCGACACCGGGACAAGCTTGTCACGCGGGTCTTGCACCTCGTCAGATTTGCCCTCAACCGGCGTGACAACTTTGATAATCTCAACCTCCCTGTCTGTCGACTTGGCCTTCTCCTTGATGTAAGCCTGGACCTTGCTCCGAATTTGCTCAGGGGTTGTATCGTCAAAGTTTTGCTCCACCTCCACATCGGCAAGAGTCGTGACATAGATATCTGCCAGCTCTTTTCTCTTCTCCTTTTCTCCCTCCAGAATCATGTTGACGTAAGCGCGTCGGAGAAGAGCCGCCCTTTCTTCGGAGAGCGGGGGCAAGTCGGGGTTCGCTGTCATTTCTTCAGCCCGGCGGAGCATCCATTCACAGAACTCCCACTCATCTTCATCAGCTTCCACGTACATGCCTTTGACCTCCATGTCAAAGCCATATTTTTTGAGCTTGTGGAACAAGAAGAAGCGCAGCTCCTCGATATCATAGTAGCCGGCATTGTATCGCTCAATCACCCAACGGAGATTAAGGCAGGTGTTCATCTCAATTTCAAGGTCGGGTCCGGCGACCTCATCATTTACGCTGGTGTATGCAGCCTCCGCCTCGGCATCTCCGCCGACCTGAGTAGCTTCCACCTTGGGAATTGAGTCCTTTCCAGATTGAAAGCCGATTTCATACATGGTCTCGTCGTAGGATGACTTCTCTTTCTCAAGTTTGGCCATCTCGGCCTGATGTGTATACCATTGTCGACCCACCAGTTCGTGAACTTCAGTGCATACTTTCCGAGTCTCATCATGCGCAGCTTTCTCCTTCAGCCGCTTCTCTTTTACTTCCTCAGCCTTGGCTTCTAAAGCCTTGGAATGCTGTTCGGCAAAGGCAAGGCGCGCCTTAAGTTCTTCCATTTCGGTTTGGAGGACCTTTTTCTCCTCGGATAATGCCGAAATATCTTTCTGCGCCACTTCCAGTTGTGAAGTCTGTGCAGCGAGTTCAGCTTTCAAATCGGCCTCAGCATTAGCCGCCTCCTCCTTCAGAGATACAATCATAGCATCTCGTGCAGCAATGGAGACCTTTTTCCCCGTCCAACTGCGCCGCTATTCGGCTGTGATCATCTTCAGCAGCAACCAAACTGACCAGAGCTCGACCCAAACATGCCTTAGCGTAGCTCAACTTGTCCACACTGGACAAAGAAAAGACTCCCACTTCAGATTTGGGGTCCTATACCATTAGAGGCACACGTGTTGCACTCTTTGCATTTTCCGGCATGTCAATCCTCGAGGACATGTGAGGAGATTTAACTGATTGAAATGTGGTGAACCACTCCTCAACAACACCTTCGGGCACCTTGACATTGGCAGCTCGTTCGTCGTCGATGGACAGGAAAGACTTCTCAAACAAGGGAGATTCATCAACGCCCCTCTCTACAGCCCTACAACCGGAGTCGTGCTTCTTCTTCGATCTCTTCTCCGCCCCGGAAGAAGTTCCAACATCATACATCTTCACCAATTTTCTTTTCTTTCTCTTCTCCGGCTGTGTGGATTCCACGGACTTCGGAGGGGATGATAGTTGCTCCGACTCTTCTCTCGGCACCTCGGAGTGCGTTAGCTCAACCACGGCCATCTCGGTTCCCATCACATTTGGTTCGGGCTCAACTTGATTAATTGCAGCAGCATTCACAACTGGCAGCACCTCGGTAGGTGTAGCCTTTTGCTGAGACTTTGGACTCTCCGGGACAGCTGCCGACGTTGCACTTGACCCCACTTCGGTCGTCTTCTTACCAGCGGTTTTTTGGCCAGCGGTTCTCTTCACCAAGGCACGAACTAAATCTCTCCTCATGACGTTGGTCAATCGGATATCTCGACTCTTGCCAAATTTTGATTGCAGATCCTTATTCGGATAGCGACGTCTGAAATCTTTGGCCTCCTTAACAGTCCGGTAACCTAAAAACCCGAGTAACGGATAGTATACTACACCAAGACATAAGACAAACAAAGTCACCAACAGTTAGCTTACGCGTATTGGAGTATTGGTAAAGCCACATAAGACAAACAAAGTCACCAACAGTTAGCTTACGTGTATTGGAGTATTGGTAAAGCCACAGAATATCAAAATTCTCTTACCGGGGTCAAATTTTGAAGTAGATACTCCGGGAGATAGACCAGCAGCTTCAAGCTTCGAGTCTACCACGAGTTTTCTATAGTCCCGAATATCTTTGTCCAAGCCAGCAAGCACAAGTAACTTCCCACCGAATTTCGGACTAAGTTTCGGCTCCTTCTGCTTTGTCTCTTTTTCTACAAAGGGTAAAAGTTCCAACCAGTTAGTGCACAGAACAAAGCCGACATCAGAGAAATATACAAGGAATAAAGAACAAAATAAACTCACTTGCTCCGGAATGAATATTCATCGAAATTGTCATCCCGTCTATCCGAGATTCGTGGAAAAAACTCTCAGATTTCCATTCACCTTCGACCCACAGCCATTCTTCCTGAAAACCGTGGAGAGTTTCTGGGATGTCGTTTATTATCTCACCGACCTGTAGACCGTATTGCGGTTTTGGTCCAGCAAAGAAACATCATGAAGACTCTGCCACTCGCCTCTTAGGGCTCTTTTAAAAGGCGAAGATACTCTTTATTTCTTCGCACGATGGTAAACCCTCACCTCTCTCATGCAGTAACACACATCAGTCCAATAATTTTCTTCCAACTGTTCGGTGTTATCTGATATAACGGTAACCCCCAACTCCGGAGATATTCCGTAATTAAACTTAGAAACGGGAACCGCAATCCCGACCTCAAGCTCTCAGCAAATACGCCAACACAACACGGAAGAAGACTGGTTATTCTCTCCCCAAGGTAGGGCGCAAAATTTTTTACCGAGGTGTGGAACCCGAACTTGTTCTCGAAGCATCACCACATCGGCATCAGTCAAAATGCTCGGCTCACCTTCGAAATCGACCGTGGTATCATGCCACTGCCTCACTGGTCTCCTCCAACGAGGTTCTCCGACATCGGCCGCATTTTCCTCCACCAAACAGTCGCCTACCTCATCGTTCGGCTTAATATCCAAGTGCCTCACCAACATCGAATCCCACCGGTGGTACTCAAAAGCTAATTCAATCAATTCTGAGTCATGGTATACCTCTAGTGGGACCGAATTGGTACTGGAAGAACTCGCTACAGCCTTACCCTTTTCCTTCGACGCCATCGAATAGAAAGAAAAATACAGAACAAAGAAAGAAATAAAAAATCGACAACGATGCTTACCAAAGAATCAGTGATCGGACAATCACGCACAAAGAACAAATCTCAAATTACCAGAAGAATTACAATAGCGGTTTGCAGGAATTTGAAGATAAAAGCGAAAGTGAAGAAAGTTCGATTAAAAATCTCGATGCCCTATTTATAAGCCCTAATTTCTGACCGTTAGGGTTCTCAATTAACGGCACGTGTAACCGACGCGACCTCTCCTCTCAAATGGTGCAATCAAGTGGTCGTTATTTTATTAAAGTATCCGTTATTGTATTTTAGACCATTACGGCGCGACCCTTCACACTGTCCATTTAATTGCCGACCGTTATGACTCTTCAGATCTTTCTCATTACTGCCCAGATTTGGCACAAATTTTCGCCAAGTGTTCTCACCTCGGAGATTAATCTTCACCCCGGAATTCACAAATCCACTTCGGTTATTTCGCCTAGACATTCATCTCCAAGCGAACACTTCCTCCTTACAGCTTATGACCGAGCCAGAATCTCTATTCATTTTGCAGTACCGACGAGCATCACTTAGTATGCCCGCCGATACTGGGGGCCTCTCTGTTATCATCTAACTCGGTAACCCGAAGTTATTAGCCTCGAACTTCGTATTAAGTGGATTATTACCAGCAATGACACGGCTAACAATTATCCCGGTCCACCTACCGAACCGACCAAGCTATAAAATACCGAGGTGATCCTTACAACCGAGGTCATCCCAGAACCGAAGTGGCACTGAACCGAGGCCACCACCTCCTAAGCTGGTGACAAGGCACCTACACGCCTCCTTCACAAATAACGAGACCAAGTGGAGCCCGCTGACAATGCCGCCCACCAAAAGTAGCTTTATGAAAAAAGCTGTGAACAAATCCCGATATGTAAAAGGTTACTATATATACAACATCCTTGATACTTGTACGGGGGAATACAAAAAACACCACAAAACTGAAATTTTTACCATGAAACACGAAACAACTCACAGAAGATTTTCACTTCGGTTCACCTCGGACCGGGGCCATTGTTGAGTTTTTATCGCATATGTTACGTTCAAATCACTAAACTTAATCAATTAAATTTACTTTCGATCGTTGTTAACAATCGCATAACAACAGGTTTATTGTCAACAATTTGGGAAAATTTGAAGAGAGGACTTTGCTTCCTCTTAATCACACCCACAACCTGCAATCATTTTCTTTAACTGTAAGAGGACTCTGGACTCTAAATTTCTGACAATTTTTTTAGCCTTCAAATAAACAAAGCATAAAACCTCGTCTGAATCCCGAGCTCTGGCTGGCAGAAAACGGACAAGAGAAATTCGTAAGTGAGAGAAACAATTTTAATAGATCAATCAATACCTGGTCCAAAGTCAAAAATATGATCGCATTCTAAGAACATAGCCGCCCAAAGTTGGGGATAAAGCCTTCGTAGAATGCCAAAGGTCCCTGCAAACAGCACGTGATATACACGGCTGCCACATTTTATATGGAAGTTTTCAAACTTAAAGTGTCGCAATCATTAGCTTTCTCATGCAGGGAATAAAATATGAAGATAAGGAAAAAAATGATGAAAAGAAAAGGAAATCGAGTACACTGAAGGTTTTGGGTATATTATTAGAAATAAGAGTCTTTGGGACCAACTTCCTCTACACTAATCAAATACTTAAGCAAACTTAATCTGGAACTTATCATTTTTCAAAGTCTTGACATAACAATGTAGTGTGCTTTTGTATACAGAATCCTCCATCATCCTCGATTTGACTTACCAGAAACAAGCAAAATTGAGTTAATTAGCAGATCTTACCCAAAGGAAATTACGAATAGAATGTGCATTCAGAGATTGGTATTTTAATAAGTTACCACATCGAAAAAAGAACAATTACCCTTCCTTGCAAATGATTACAAAAAACCTAAAAACATATAACAAAAAACAAATCTTAATTGCTTCCACAAGAGCCAACTACCTGTTGTCGTTCTCGCGCGCCATCCCTCCCCCCCCCCCTCCCCCTCTTTTTTCTTACCTGGTGGGCCGTTAAGCGATCCAACAGCTTTCTCTTCAAGCTGTAAAACCTTTTTTACAATGTCAAGTAAAGTCTTGGAATCATAAGGTAACACTTTCGGTACTACAGAAAATCTATCAACAATAATGTAATTAATTTAGTGGTAGTACCTTTTGATGCTGAAAGTGGTGGAAAGAGTTTCTGCTAATATGCTCAGTTGTAAATTGTTCCTCGGCACGACACATTAAATTCAGAAGTGAGTAACAGCTCAATCTGAAGGTACTGAGCAATGAAGTTGGTCTGCCCAAAACCATGTCCTTAAGTGTATTCATCTCCATCTAATAACAAATAAAAGAATCAAACATTATAATAAACATATGTGACATTACCCAAAATATTGATAATTTCACAATACACTGACTGAAGATTAGATATGGACTTCTTTTATACTTAAATTGATGTATCAATCTTCTTAATAAAGCTCAGTATGCCTCTGTTCTTCAAACGATATCATTCCAAGAAAACCTACTTCATCAAGAGGATAATTTAAATATGTTTCTATTAATTAAGCGTATCCATATCACCATGAGGACAAAATAGAAAAAAAATTGCATGGGACTGGACTTAGTTCCACACATGCAATTTTCTAAGGTTTGCAAGAGGATACACACTATTTACTAACATATAGCCCAGTGTAGTACTACATGAGCTGCACTTATTCATAAGATTGGATATCAACAAGCACATGGCTTTTCTAAATTTTTGTTCTCTATTAAGAAATTAATATGTAAAGAAATCTATGAAAAAGTGATCAATGTACTAAACATTGCTAGTATGCAGATTCGTACTGAACACAAAAAATGGATGCACAAGAACATTAATTAAAACACATTTCAAATGCTCAAAGAGTAACCAATGTTCAAATATAGAGATCTTACATTTAATCGAATGCTTGAATAAACCAACAAACAAAATGAGATACCTGTAGCACAGGTTCTTACATTTAGTTTCGCGATTCATGTTTTACAGAAACATTGCTAAATCAAAGTGCGAATCACGTGAACACATACTCAATTTACTTTACCTTAAAGGCAACAAACATAACTAAACTATGGCAGAGCATAAAATATAAGATGCAATATGAGTGATTAGTACACTGCATAATGTTGCTTAAAATGTGTTCAGAAAACAAAAACAGGAGCTCAGACAATTCAAAGAACACCAAATTATTGCACCGCATATGCAAAATAAAAAATAAAAAATAAAAAAATACACCAGAGGTCTTACAGAGATGCTGCGATCACTGGCACTTGACGTCGTATCCACATGATCCAATCTTTCCGGGCACACTTCCCTGCTCCACAGATTCAACCTCGGCATCGATTCTACACCACAAAGAAAAACGCGTAATCAGCAAAAGCCAAAAAACCCTATGAAAAACAAATCAAAATGCAGAACACACCTTGAAACCTCAGAGCCACGAATAAAACCCCAAAACTCAAACCCGAAATCCACCTTCTAGACCCGTTTACTGACCCATTCCGCCTCTGTTGGTCCCTGTACAGCTCCATCAGACAGTGATCTCGCTAAAGACACCAACACAACAACATTAAGCAAAACAGGTAGAATCTTTATTCTTCACACGATGATTTTAGCCCATTTCCCCGTCTGACAATCGGAAATTTCGAACGATCGAAAGGGGTATCTTGCAACTTACGACGGCTAAGGTTTTTTCAACTGTAAGGATTTAAGCAAGACTGTACGATTTTTTCAACTTTTTCTCGATAATTTTCTTTTCGAGATGAACGTCGGTGGGGGCGAGGTGAAGGAGAATGAAAATAAGAGAATGCAGGGTTTGAGAAATGAGGAAGTTGGGGGAAAAAAGATTTTGTGTGTAATGTTTTATGTCCTCAACCACGATTTACGGAAGTCACATCCCTGCAGAAATTCTATCCTTGACCTGCGGGATTTATGGAAAAGGCAACTCGGCCAAAAAAATAGAGAAGAAAAATAATAATTGAAGGAGGGCAAGAGTTGTAAATATAGGACAAAAGCAGGGATATTCTGAAAAAAAAAATACACTAAATGACCATACTAACCCCATAAACATGTGAACTTAAAAACAAAAACCACACACATGAGGGGGCATTTTGGGCAAAAAAGGACACATGTCAAGTATAGAAACCCTACAACATTTTCTTATATGTTAAACGGATATA
>CACSLK010027752.1:22584741-22615152 GCA_902706635.1 Striga hermonthica | reverse complement strand
TTTTTTTTTTTGAAAATTGCGTAATTATATATTGTTGTCGATATTTTCAAAACTGTAGTAATTTTTTACATATTGAATAAACAGGTCGGATTTACATAATTTATGTAATTAAAGTATATTAAAAATGTATTTAATAAAAATATTACACGAAAAATATAAAACACTTATTAAATAATAATTATACAACTTCTTTGGAAATGTTTTACCAAATCACATAATTGATATTACAACCGAAATTTCCATATTTGGGTAAATCAACCAATTCACATGGTCTTAGTAATTAAGGTATCTTAAAAATGAATTTTTATATGACTTAATTATTCTTTAAATAATGAGCCGCAATTTTCATAAGTGATTATTTGAAATATACCATAAATTGTTAAATTAATTTCTTGAAATAGTAAATAGATTTTTTTGGAGGGAAATAGTTACTTTAAAAAAAATCAAATCTTTTTATATATATGTGTGTGTGTTATATTTAATTCGGCCTAAGAGACATAATATATAAAATATCGAAATCAATAATGTGCATTTCCACCGTCAATAATGTGTAGTTTTTACAACATTATGGTGCAAGTCATTTATTATATATTTTTTTATGTGCATTCTGATTTCTTATAAATTTAACAATGTATATCATCGTCTCTCTCTCTCTAAAAAACCAACCCCCCAAACCCTCTCTCTAGCCGAATTCAATCCGCCTTCGTCGCCCTCCTCTCGGCCTTCTGCTTTGCTGGTGGTCGTTCCATCGCCGCCATCCCTTCCCACTCTTTGTGACGCTGCTCATCACCGGTGCCGACGACTTTTGTGGTCGCCAAATCAAACTCGTCTTCTCTGTCAGGCGGGCTACGGTTTGCGATGCAAGCCTTCTCGATGCAGTGGTGGGTCCAAGGGTCGCGGTGGGTTGGTTTAGGATCGGTTTCGGCTCTGGCTGTTTGCCTCCTAGGGTCGAAGCGCCTTTGGCTACTCAGACGCCCTCTCTCTGAGCTCGCTTTTGTCGGACTGGATGGAATTTTAGGCTCGTTCTTTCCGATCGTCGAGGTATGCTGGGGTTATGTCGGTCTACTTTGTTCCTTTTCGCCGGCGGAAGGGTGAATGTAGGCTGTGAGCCTTCGATTGAAGCCTGGTCAGGATTTTTTTTTTGTCGGACTCGATTGAGGGTGAGTTTGCTCTATTTGCCGTTCATATCTCGGTTTTGTTTTGTTGCGACTGGCGGTGCTCTGTGCTTCTCTGTTCTTTCCGAATTGGGTAGAGCTATGTGGCTGCGGCTTATTGTTGGGAGACAGGTCTTGGTGCGTGCGGTTCGGGGTTGGGTTCTTTTGTCGCTGAGGTGTCTTTGTGACTTCGGGATGGTGGGCTGGGTCTGATGCATTGAGTCTGTAATAGCCCACTATGTTATTAATGTAAATTACGTGTTTAGTTCTGAAAAATTTATTTTATCGATCATTATTATTTGAGACTAATTATTCAAGTCAAGGACGTTCGAAATAATTTTTAAGTATTTAATTAAGTCCAAGTACTATATGCTAAATCATGACTTAATTGCCATTAGAATAGTATAATTCATGTTTAAAGCCATGATTAAGGGATAATGGCCGTAAGTTTATGATTAATTTTCATGAATTCCAACCAATCTTCTTAGCTCACGTGGCATTTAATTAGTAAACCAAGAGATGACTAAGCCATGTATTAAATTGCCACCTAGCTCATGACTAAGTCAAGATATAGCCACTTAAACCCCTTCATGCACGGCAAGTGTTGGACATTCATTGGCCATGATTTTTCCACCTTATGTCACCGTAAATCACTTCCTAGTATTTATAGGATTTTCACCGAGAGTAAAGTCATGAGCAGAGTGTTCTTAAATTAAATTAAGGGAGAGTATCAAATAAATAAGCTTAAGCAAGTCACATGGAGGGAAGTACCGCAAGCTCGCACACGCTAGTTGATTTGTCCCGAGCAATCGCGAGAGTCTCGTACTATTGTTCGTACGGTTGAGGAGGTAATCTCTTCTTGACCTTATATTAATGTTAATATTATCATGTTAAGTCCAAAACTAGTAGCTAAGCTCATGAATAGGCCCTGTTTATGCTCGGTTTAAGTCATCTTAAGCCATGTTAAGCCATGTCCATTTTATTTGGCAACTCCCGAGCAATTCATGTTTTAATAGTCATTATTGGATATATTATAATCAGTCATGTAGCAATTGTCGAGAGAATTTGTTGTTCGGTCGAAGGTTTGGCCAAAGCCGTAGGCTTGGCATATAGCGCACGCCACGGCCGTTCACATTCCACAGGTCATATTAAGTATTGATCCTTTCAGCAAATTATGTGTATTTATTCATGTTATTTAAGTCATTTTGATTCAGGTTAAAGTTGTCGGATGAAGTCGCCGGACGGCCGGTAAGGATCGGTCGTAGTTGCCATGCTCGCACGTAGCGGTCACAAAACACCGACAGTCAGACACGACGTACAGGCGTTGTGCGTGTATGCCCAGTCGAGCATCGCGTATGGCCTCTGTCGTGTTGGTCATCAGTGTGCTCTGGGCACGCCGGCACGTCCCAGCACATGCTAGTGCAGTTAACCACATGCCAGTTGGTCTCGGGCAGTGCCCGACAGCACGCCCGAGCGCCATGTGCCGTTAGGGTCGCCCGGCAGCGCCCGAGCGGTACCGGTTCACGCCAGCCAGTGCCAGTTCACACGTCCACCCGTCCAGTCGCCTGCCTGTGGTTCCAGATGCGCCCGGCAGTACCAGTCGTGCAAGTGCCGGCACCCACAGCGCCCGACAGCGCCAGTCATTATGTTATGCGTACAGTTGGTCGTCGATTGTGCCAACAGCGCTCGATGGCTATTCCATGAACACGCGTGTTGCGCTAGGCGCACGCCAGTAACCGAAGTTGTGTCCAGTCGGCCCACGCTCACGCCTGTCGTGCCCAGCAAGGTTCAAACTACCCCGGCAGTGCCCAGTGGCCCGCCAGCACGCACGGACGTCCCTGTCCGTACGCAGTCATGACCAGCAAGGCCCGGCCGTGCCTAGGCCGAGCCAGTCCATGCCAGCAACCACGCCCGAGGCCCTAGCAGGCCCAGCGTGGGATCGCGCCGGATTGGTCGCGCCAGCGGCCGACCACCTAGCCACAGCAGGCTGGCGGTCCGGCCAGCCAGCGAACCGGCCGGTTCAGACTGATTTAGCTCAGGTTTAAATATATAATGATTCGGTTCATGTTTATGTCAGGATTTCAGTTAAATTCTGGGTCCAGTCATGTTCATTAATTTCATGTTAGTCCAGTTCCATTTTAAACCGGTTTCGGTTATACCGGTTAAGTCTAGATGTCATATCAAGTTCAAGTCGAGCATCTTAACATATTAACAAGTTATTTTAATCAGTCTGAGCATAGTACTTATTATTTGTTTATATCCTGTTACAGTTTGATCAGTCTACAGTCATCAGCACTACCATTTTCATATCAACAGTTCAGGTGGGAACTTAGACTGGGTACTACACTGATTATAATTACTCTACCATGTTTGAGGTATGTATCACGTTATGTTATATTATGTATCCGCTTGGAATGGTCGTCGATCTATTCTGGGTTCTAGTAGCCTAGTCTGCCCACTAGAGTGTGCACATGGTGTCCGGCGTTTTCATGCTGGCAGATGAGGTAACGGTTATGAGGTAACGGTTATGAGGTAATGGTTATGTGATGGTAATGGTTTATCGGTTCATGTTGATGGTTATGTATATGCAAGGATCATGATATTGTTATTATTTTCACTATTTACTTTAGTATGAGTTCCTATGGAGCACAGTAGACTTGAGTGCTCACGCCCCATGTTTAATTATGTTTTTCAGGTCACAGAGTCGGGCCGGAGGTGTGAGCTGGCGGACAGTTCAGGATCATGTTTATACAGTTTGAATGTGGCATAGCAGTGCTGTTACTATCTCCCGTAGTGGAGTTAAATATTTTGCCACGCTACGATTTCCGCTGACTTTTACTTTTTGTCAAACTTAGCCTTTTGATCTGATTTACTAGTTGGATTTGTTTATATAATGATAATCCGTTTTTCTTAAAAACTACAATAACGGTTTTCAATGTAAAGTTACAGTTATGGTAGCACTCCGAATCATGATTTTGCAACTAATAAAGTATTTTTCAAGTAATATTTTGCGAAATTTAACTCTGATATTTACGGCATAGCGGGGTTTTACAGAGTCAGTCTCTCAATTGAATCCCCCTGTGTTGATTTTGGCTGCTGCTAGTCTAGTTAGGATATGCTGTAGAGGGAGGGCTTAAGTGTTTTTATTTATCTTTCAGTGTTTTTTTTGTGTTAGTATTGTTTCGTATTTTGTGTTTTTCGTCTTGGTCGTTGGCCCGTGGGAGCCCGAGTGTCAAATTTATTATCATTTGGGATCCGACACTCGGGTATTACCCTGTTGGGGTCTTTTTAGTTGTTTTAGTTTTGTTTAGTTGTGTTAGTAATTGAAATAATTTATTATTTATATAAAATTATATTTATTATTTTAATAATTTTATTTAATAATTTTTATATTTTTAGTTGAACAAATATAATATAGAAATATTGATTACGATAATGTGCATTCTCATATACACTAATGTGCACTTAGTCTAACATTATTCTGCAATATATTGAGCAGATTTTTTTTTATGTGCATTATCCATTTATATATATACAATAAAATATATTTAGCTTTATTTTATAAGTTTTTATTTATTATTTTATATTGTTCTTTACTGAAAACAAATAATATATATATAGATAAAATGTAAAAAATAATATTTCTTATATATTCGGGTTGTTAGTTTAATTAACTTAAATAATTAGAATAATTTATTATTTATTATTATAAAAGTATATTTAATATTTTAATATTATTTTTGGTTAACCTTATATATTATATACATCTATATATATATATATATATATATATATATATATAAAGCTTGATGTTAAATTCTTTTTTGGAAAGCAAAAATAATTGAGTCAATTGTTTGACTTTCTATTTGTGGAACATTAATTGTCTACTATCTATTTTTTATTTCATATTTTTCAGGTAATCAAAATGACAAAATGACATTCCATTTATCCATTATAGGTGTTCTAATCCTTTTTTGGGGGGACTGTTATTCCATATGATTTTAGTGATTTAATTTTGAATGATACTAATTTTACACGCTATTTTGGATCCTTTTTTTTTTTCAATGTTTATCCCATATTTATAGGGATTGTTATTTTTCAAATAATCATACAAATTAGTTTTAATTTCGAAAGAATCTTTTGTCCCAATTTTTATGGGGATTGTTATTCCATTTTACCATATAATTTGATATATTAAAGATAAAATTTCTCCCAAAATTCCGTACAAATTGGTTTGTTCATATCTACAATCCTATATAGGTATGAACTGTTTATTTGATGAAAGATACAATTTTTTTTTTTTTTTTTTTGCAATTCCAATTTTTGTAAGAGGTTAATTCCGATCAAATATTTTTTCTTAGGAACTCGAATTTCGGTAGATTGCACTCTGGCAAGATTTCGATTGAGAAGAGAAACCACCGCTGCAGTGTTCCTCAGCCACTCAGTCAGCTTCGGGTACCAGCGGATTGTTGTTCGCCATCCCCACTGCTAAGATAATGTGGCTCGACATCGGGTAAGACTGAAACATTTTTTAGATGAAACTGATGCTGAATTTAGAGATTTTGTTGGTTGGTGATTTTTTTAATGGGAAAAAAGTGTGAATTTGTGCTTCGATTAAAAATATTACTCTTATAATTATCTCAATTCCCAAATGTGCTGTAAATTCAAAATATTTTAGTAATTCTCAAAGGTTTCTAAAATCACAAAGCAAAACTGCAGCAACAAAATTGCTCACAATTACTACAAACAGAAAGAACTCAAAAATGTCCTCTGCAAATGCAAAGGAGAGTACGAAAACATTCAAAATCCCAAAGCCCGATTACATCCACATTCCGGTCCGTCGCGTTCAGGCCACCAATAGCCACAATTTAGCCGAAAGAGTATGATTTTCTTTTTACTTCACATTAAGAAAGTATGATTGCCCCAACCCCTCTAACTACGTCTAACCGTTACATTGTTTCGATATATGTGCATTTTTTGTTATTAAGTTACAGTGATTACTTAAGAACTACTCTTGAATTTTGGAAAGTATGTATTTGTTTTAAATTTTGTGAGTAGTGCCTTTGAGATTTTGCTGCGGTTGTGTCATTAGTCTTGAGCTTCCATGGGCAGTTTTTGTAATTGTTCCTAAATTTCGTGTCGCTTCGGATCATTTGTCGAGCATTCTTTGCTAATGAGAAAAGTTTTTTGTATTTATGATGGTAGGTAAAAAGGGAGAAAATAAGTGATAGAATGGAATTCTTGCAAGATTTGGGAAATAAAGTTTTCATTGGGAAATATTACAATTATTGATTTTTACAAATAAAGTTTTTATTGGGAAAAATTCCAAGATTCCTGAGGAAAAAATTTTGTTCTATTTATAATTTATTTAAATAATATATATTAATTACATTAATAAGAAATATTATTGTACATTAAATATTTATTATATAAAATAAAATTAAGAAGAAGACTACTTTTATAAGTTTTATAAATAATAATAATGACATAATATGACAAAATTTATCGTAAAATAATAATTAAATATTATGTGGTGAACAAGAATAATAAAATTATTATTTTTTCTTATATCAAAGAATAAATAAATATACTATAATCAAATTCATATTAGTATGAACGTGTTAGTAGGATAATATATTAAATAATTTACATGTTAGCGCTAACCGGCTCAAGTTTAACGCTCTAGCTAAAAAAGCAACTCTGATTAAGTGATCCAACTCCAGAGGTGGAGAATAAATGATCCAACTCTATTTTTTTCAGGGCTAAGGAACAAACCATATGAATCTCTGAAGGGTACAAAATAGATGATCCACTCTATATTTTTTTTTTTCAGGCCTAAGAGACAAACCATATGGTACTGGTGACTATCCTGTGCATCGCACGGGCTACGTACTAGTGTATAGAAATAGGTTTAAAAATAATATATTTTTATATAGATTATACAAATTGTAGATTTGGCCCAAAGTTTAAGTTGAACATAACAAAAAATTTACAGAATATCAAATAAGTCCTTCATAGTTATCAAATTTTCAAAATCAAGCCTAAAACCAAATCTCACTTTTGATTCCTGTCATTCAATCGTCAACCTCTGAGGTGTGTGCTCAGAGGTTCATCAAATCATAAATCCATCTCCCAAACAGGTTCATCAATAATGTCATTAAAATACTCAAACCGGGTCCATAAAATTATCATAGTTTCTAAGGAGTATCTCCTTAGCATTATTCAAATCCTCAGAGTTCATAAGTTCATAAATCATAAATCAAATCATAAAGCGGAAGCACATCAATTAATAAACTGGTCTCATTGACCGACCACCACTTGGCATCCATTTGCCGTGCCCGTACTTTACTAACCTGCATCCGTGAAGAGCAGGTGGGGGTGAGCACAAATGGAAACTATGGTGCTCACCTCTATGCACATGAACAATAATAAGGTACAAAAAAGTAAATGGCATGGTCGCAGTATGAACACATATCATTAAATATCCCATCTCCTATCTCAAGTACATAAATATCTCATGTGCATACCTATAACAATAGACTACTGTTGGTACACATATCGAAATGCCCTCACTCGAGCCTTACATTGATGCCCAAACAATAGGAGGTTCAACTGTCAGCACCTAGTGCTTTAGAAAGGTAATACATCGTCGGCCGAGCACCACACTAGACTTACCCGTCCTTCGCAAAGTACTAAAGAGGAGATTACCCTCGCGGGGTACGTTCTATAGCTACAGGGATAACCGTTCGACGGCTGGTACAGCTTACATCGAAGGTTACATGTTCACATGCATACATTGATCATACCCACATAAATAAAAATATTTATCACTCATAGCATAAGTATTTTGAATAACCCACCTGGTTACCGAAGCGGTAGATAAAGCACAAAAATTTGTGATAGGAAGGCGAGCTCGACTCGTCAAACACCTACATTAATACAAAGGGGTCCTATCAATAACTATCCGAGCCATGGATTACAAAGCTTAAGGCATCTAAAGCTCATACCATCAGCACTTAGTTCAACTCATCTCATATAAGTCACATAAGCATGCTTTTAATCAAGGAAATCCCATTTACGAAAACATCACAAAAGTATTCCAAAACTTAACCCGGGCAGCGTTTTTAAAATTAACATAACTATCAGCACATAATTTCAATCAACATGATTCTAGTCTTAAATTAAACCAGACATGCACCTACAACTTTTAAGAAGATCTCAGGATCAAATAATAGCAGGTTAAACATCGACTAACATGAAGAACCTGGTTGCAGTTCAGGAAATATGAACATGTTGTGCACAGTTTCAGAAAAACGAACATAACTCATTCTGTACACAACATATTAACATGTCTGCATCATTAGAAATCTAAGAGGCAGCCTTACAACTTTTATTTAGAATACAATAGCAGATAATGTCATTTATCAAGAGATATTTCGACAAACATTTTAACCTAGATGCAGTGAGAAAAACTGGAACATTTTTCATGCAGAGTCTCAGTATTTATCGAACATTTTAAGCTACAGACCTCTAAATGACATGATTAAAAAACCAACAGATAGATAACTTGATTATATACAACTTTTCTGTAGATTACATTGGCAAATAATGATGTTATCATGGATTTAAACACAAAATAAGCGATTCATAAAAACTGCCCGAAACCAAAACAGGATACAGACAACACTTCAGAAAATTGACTCTAACTCATACTACAAACCACATAACAACATGAACCTTATCTCATCAGAAAGCTAAGAAATAGACCTTCAACGTTCATGAAGATTATATTTTTATTTGAGTACCTTAAGACATGATAAACAGGTCAAACATAAAATAAACACAAGCTGCCGGGTTTTAATAAAAACTGTTTGCGCGACAATTTTACAAAAATCATAACTTATTCGATTCAAATCGGAATTACATGATTCGAAAGCCAAGAGAAAGCCAACAAAAAATACTACATATCATATGATACCAGATTTTCATAAAACGAGTTTTTCTGGGTCATAACAGCAGCCGAAAGAGACAACAATCAATAAAATCCGCACATGAATCACATAATATTTAATCCTAACAAGTAATAATCACCAAGGTATCCATATATATCATATATATACATTAAAAATAAAGGGATGAACAGCCTCGATTCCATTCTCAGGGATACTGGCACAAAAGGGGCGAGAGATGGCAAACGAGGGTCGTTGGTGCGCATTCAACGTGCTCGGCAGCGGCTCGCGGAGGAGCAAGGTGGTGTGATGGTGGTGATCGGCGAGGGTGATGAAGGTGATGGCCGGAGAAGAGAGTGAGGGAGAGATTATGAACGAACGAAAAATTTCTTTCTCTGTTGCGTGAGAAGAGAATAAGCGAGAGAGATAGGGTCTGCGCGAGTGAAGAGAGAAGAGAGGTTTTGACGACTTATTAATAGACCTAGGTTTTCTCAAAAAAATAAACTTGCCATCCAAGATAACACATGGGTCGGTTAATGGGCGCGAGTTATGCTGAAGGCACGGGTCTTCTGGCGCAGACCAGGGGTTTTCTCGGTTCGATACTTACGATAATCGAGGCTCGGTTTGATTGCACGGTTTTGGTAAATATAAAAATAAAGGAAATATATATATATTTATATAATACACACAATAATACTTATTTAATATTAATAAACATTTACACATTTAGACATTTGATAATAATAATAATAATAATAATAATTATAATAATAATAATAAATATGCCAATATAGTAATATTCGAAAAAAATCCAATAATCGCACGGGTTACATCCGATTTACATGATTAAACTGAAATTGTTGAATGACGAACGTTTACAAAAAAAAAACGATAGGTACATAAGCTTATACTTCAAGTAGGTATCGCGAACAAAAATATAAATATAATCTCATAAATAATCTTCGATAAATAGAATAATCTGAGAAATTCTATAAATCGAACGAGGCGCTACAGTCTATCCTCCTTAAAAGATTTTCGTCCTCGGAAATACTAAATAACACGCATTCAAAAGGTAAAACGACAGACTCAAACGGAAAAATCCCCAATCATGAGGCCCGAGTATCCAATCCAGAACTCGACCCCACTCGCGTGAGTCTTATCACCCTAAACTCAGAAAGGCGTATCCTCACATACAGGACCCAATCCGACTCGCCCTATGCTCATATGTTTACCTTCTTGCACGAGAGGGTGATCAATCCTGCCCGAGCTCAGGCCTGCATCTTCTTGCAAAGGATCCAGTCCGGCATGACCTATACCCATGAGTATCAACCATTTGCTTCGTACCTAACAACGCACAGGAGCACAACAGGCCGTTTGGTGTATTGCTAGCGTACTCCTACTGCCTCACCAACGAGACGTGACGCCAAGCTTCAGCCTCGTGCCCGAGGCACACTGAGAACTTGCTCACGATTTTCATCACGCAACGAGCGTCTCCGTCAGAGACCTCGACACGGCACTACATATAGGCGGTACCATTCCAATGTACCCATACTCTCAATGATATCGACTCCACGAGTCAAACGTAGCCCTTATGCGCATCATAAGGCTCCGTCAAACACAAACTTCCCATTTTGCCGACTCAAGAACTCTCGGGTAAGGCATAGGAACTCATCAACTAAACTCATTAATTGAATGCAATCAATAAAGGATTCATACATGATTTAGTGGAACTTGGAGTTCTCGGTTCAAGGTTCGGGGTAACCAAAATAGCTCAGCATACAAATCGGTCGAACAATGAAGTGAAATTGATGGTTCGGGGTTAGTGCACTGTCACCCAAGAGGCAGCACGCTCGCTGGCACTGCATAAGCGGGGCACTAAGACGCGTGCGTACCCACCTACTCGGAGACCATTGTTGTAAGTATTTTTACCGGAGTTAAATCAAAGGATTCGAACACTAGGTCGTCTCTCAAGGAAGGTTGGCCGGATTAAATCGTGCAAATATTCAATCACAAAAAAAGAAATTAATCCTAAACACTCTAATTCAAATTTGCTGGTTTCTTATTATCAACTACGAATTCTAAATTAAAACAAGACGCACTACCAATTCCAAACGAAATTCAAATTATGTTGGGGAAGTTAGGTAATCAAAGATACTCGTATATGATTCTCACACAATTAATAAGCACTTAACCGCTCGGTTAAAAGATCAAATAACATACTCGTTTACAGGTTTTTTCTCAATAACTGTTCTTAACAAGAGAACAAACATCCAAAATTTATTATCTAAACAATTAACACATAGGCAATACATTAACGAACAAGCCTATTCTAGATGAGGCACGTTCAATAAATTTCTCCCTTCTCAGTTCTACAAATTGATTAATTAGATTAGAATGATGATCAAGCATCTAACACTAGATTAAGCACAACTCGAATAGATTGAACGTTAAGCAAGCATTCATGAATCTCAATCGAACCAAATCGAGTATCTCATATCCCCAACAAACGGTTTAGCCACTCATCGCAATTTCAACCTAAGAATACAAATCAACCCAAGCACACAACATCATAATAAATGAGAAAAAGATGCTTACGATTAATAAGAAGTCCAACGTCGAAAACAATGAACAACCCAAATCATAAAGCGAAATCCTGAGGATTTTTAACTTACAAGATTCAATCCAAGAGAGAAGAGAAAAGAAGAGATGAGAAAATGTTTCTGGTCGAGAGAAAAAAAAGTTCAAAAATACTAAGTACGGAATCTTTTTAATGCCCTACGTTCGATATCCTTTTATTCCTATCTGCAAAGTCGCATAAAATAACAGTTCCGGAATTTGGGCTTCCCGGCGCCACGGCGCGGCAGATGGAGAGGTCACGGCTTGATCACAGCGTGGCAAGAGAATTCGCGCGGCGCCTGATGCTCATGAGGTTCAGTTTGGGTCGTGGCACTAGCGCGGAGTGGAGCTCTCTTCTTGTCGCGGCGCAGGGCTCGCCATGGCGCGGTGCCTGCCAAAGATCCTCTGTCGGGGTCGTGGGACTCTCGCGGCACGGTGCTCTCTTCTTGTCGCGGCGCGGGGTTCACCGCGGCACGGTGTCTGGAAACTCAGTGGACTCGGGCTGATTCGTGTTGAGGGTCAGGACGCAGCTGCTCGGGTTCTTCTTTCTCTAAACACGTGCTGAATAATCTGAAACTGCACACCACTGAAGACGAAAAAACATACGAAACAAGCAAAAGAGCAAACACTCGAACTGAACGACTGGCGGACCAAAAGAACATAAAAGATTCCTAAAATTGGGGGTATAAACTAACAAATAAACAAAGAAAAAGATAACAAAAATGGGACAAATAACTCCCCTACACTAAGACTTTTGTTCGTCCCAAACAAAAAGAAAAGAAAAGAAAACAAGCAAACGTGCAAGTACAATGGTTCAAGCAAGACTAATCTCAAACCAATCAATCAAGTCAAGAAGAATTCAAATGATCACGAGAACACACCTCAACTATTAACTCAGTTATTTCGAATGACAAAGACTCTCGAGTACGATGATATATCATATGCCTCCCTCAATTTCTTTCGCAAATATAAGATAGGTGCACTCTAGTTGGTCGTCAATCAAATCAATCATAAGTTTGCCCATTGTCTAACTTCTACTCTAAAGCAATAAAATACATGAAACAATGAATCAAGAGGACTTCTAGGGATGTAATGTAGGCTTTTTGGATCGGGTAAGATGCATATAGGTTAAGTGGCTCAAATAAAAACAAATTCAACTCAATTCCATCACCCAACCGTAATCATGAACACCTCCATTTGCCAAACACCAACCGGTTCCTCCATACTAACTCCAAAACCAACACACTCCCCAAACAATTATTCAATCATATTTCTTTATTATTTTTTTAATATATATATATATATATATATATATATATATATATATATATATATATATATTAGGATAACCTTTTGGACAATTTATCTAGGTTTAGCCTTCGGGTTTTCTGCCTGAGTCTCCTAGACCGGTTTCCCGTACTCATTGCTCATTTCCACTAACATTAGCGGTCAAGCACTTGGAGTAAAATCCATTCGGCTTCCATTTTTCTTTTCTCTTTTTTTTTTTTATTCAAAACTCAACAATCACCACCTCTATTTTACAATTCATCAATCCTTAACATCATCATACGAGGTTATCAAGGAAAAATATCAACAAGGCTCAAAAGTGGTAACTAGTGAGAGTTATTTACGAAGAAAAAGAAAAGGGGAAGAAAATACAAGGAACGCCTCAATCATTTTCACGTTTCACAAATCCAATCAATTCATTTCAAAGTAGACTCAACGCAAATTCTAATTGAATAAATTTCAAACCAACATCTCTCAAGAAACGAATATGGCTCAAGCCTCACAAGGTAGATAATGTCATCCAAAATAACCAAGCAAGTTAGTCAAAATATGCCATTCATTCTCATCATCACAACTTCTTAACTCAATCAATCAATCATTAACTAGTCTTACAATACACCAAAGTCCAAGCTCAGAAAGACACAACAAATAATCCTAAAAACTAGACCAGTCCACCACATAGTCACGTAAGCACGTAAAACTCCCCCACACTTGAAATCAGACAATGTCCCCATTGTCGATTCGCGGTGAAAGAGAGTTAGACCATATAATAACCGATTCGAAAAGCAAAGAAGCTGTACAAAAATAAAAGAGAAAGAGAAAAAGAAAACATACAAAGCACAGTGACGAGTCACTGTGCATCCGGTGGTGGCGGTGGAGGTAAAGAAGGTTGACCAACTCCCGAACTCCAGCGAGTGTCCCACTGATGAAATTGGTTATCCCATTCGCTCCACTTGGCGTACTGTTTCTCTTCCAACTTGTCCCAGCGTTTGTCATTCTGAGTGATGTAAGCCTCCACCCTCGCATTGTGCGAGCTGACCTCTGCCTGGATGGTATGCATGTACTCATCCTGTCCTTTCTGGTACGCAGCCTGTAACTCAGCCTGTTGCTTCTGGTACTCATCCTGTCGTTTCTGGTACTCCACAAACCATATAGGGGTCTACTGATAATCCATCTGGGTGGGCTCGTCCTCATCTCCCGAGGCATGCTCGATCGGCTTTGCATGCTCTTCTGCTACCTGATGAGAAGGGCCTCCTGTGGCTTGTTTCGACGAAGCCGCTTCATTTGCCAATCGCTGCATCTTCTTCTTGTAATTCTGATAGCATTTACGCTCGGTATAGTGTGTGATCTAAAACCTCTTATCCAGAAAACCCCCAGCCCAGAGTTCGACATAGCCGATGGCCACAGGACCGAGGCCTTCTTCGGTAGGTAAGCTCAATGTATTTCGGCGTGTGCCCACAAGAGCTTGTTTGAGGAACGGGAGAAGGCATATCGGTTTCTTGTTGCACATGGCCCACATAACAAACACTTCTTGTTCGCTCACCTTGTTCGTCTTTTTCTTCCCGAAGATGTTGTAGGAGAGGAACTTATGCACGACCGCGATGAGTACCTCCTTGTTTAGACTGGCCGATGGTCCTTTCTTGTTGAAACATTGCATAGTGATAAGTCGGCCCAATGTTTGTCGGACTGGAAATTTTTTGGTTTCTGGTGAGCACCCGTTACCTTCAAACCATAAATCTCACTAAGAATCGTATCCGTAATCTTGACCTCTTGCCCATTCAAACGACAAGTGAGGTAGTTGTTGTTATCATGCATCTCAATCGTGCTAAAGCACTCGAGGGTGAGAGTCCAGAAGGAAGTGAGATTATTGAGTCCCGCATATTTCTCCAGGTGAAGGGCTTTCAAGTACTTATGGACTTCTTCGTCGATCTTAAGGCCCTTCAGCATGTCCCAGTCGAGAACTCGGGGATGCTGTATAGTTCATGCGGCAAGGCGCTTGTACGCGGCCACCTCCGAGTCATTGTAAACTGGAAACAGGATGTCTGGGTCTGGGCCAAATTAAGAGTCTCATTTCCCGAGTCAGAATCCGAGTGGTGCAAGCTAGAATCCAAGTGGTGTGAGCTTGAATCCGATGACTCGGGCAGAGTCGCCATGACGGCCTTTCCTTTGTCCATGCCCTTATAAGGAGCCTTCATTGCACCATTTCTTGTTCTCGCCATACTCGGTGATTGGTACGTTCGATTGAAAGGATGAATTAGACTCCACTTGCTTCTTTGCCCGTTGAGGCAATTGATCGGACACTTGATGAGCAAAAATTGGCTTAAGAAGCTTGTGACGAATTCCAAAGAGGTGAAACCCAAATTTCAACCTCAATCAATGGTTGAACGAGATTTGATGATTTCCCGCACCTTGAATCCTTACACCCGCTACAAGTTTTGAGTTTACCCAAAATTTTAAAGATCCCTTATGTTGCCTTCGAACCGAGGTTTCCAAAGAGTTTCTGTTTTTCATCGTGGACGGAACCTTGTCAGAGCTGGAGTGGTCGGAGGTTGCGTGCTCGGTGGTCGGAGGTCAGAACCGACTGGTTAGTCGTGATTTTCGGACGAGGACGATGGAAGCTAGGGATATCGCTAGAGATAGTTATTTTTAGGGCGCAAGAAAATTTTGATGCCCCGTACGAGATAACATATTTATATCAGCTGGATGCCGCGGCGTGACGCCTGCTGCGGCGCGATGGATTACAGTGCCGCGACGCAGAGCTTGCCACGGCGTGGCGCGATTCACGACACATACTCTCTGTCCGAGTCATGGTGATGCCGCGACGCGAAGAATGGGACTTGTCGTGGCGCGACGCCTGGGACCTGCGGTCAATTTCCTATTTTTTATTATTTTATATATATATATATATATAAATAACACAAATAGTCTCGGTTTATCGTCTGGAGCTCGGCACACTTTCTCGATCAAGGATACGGGGGGTCGCCGAGACTGATGGTCTCGACATGGTGCTATCCAAATTATCCTTCGAAATACGATTTTACTCTCTGTCCATTCACAACAAATAACTCGCCATTCGCGGGATTGCGAAGTCGGACGGCTCCAAGTGATAGCACTTCATCGATGATGTAGGGTCCGCTCCAACGGGACTTAAGCTTTCCCGAAAAGAGACGAAGTCGGGAGTTGAATAAGAGTACCTTTAGACTGGGCACGAGGTGTTTCCGGATGAGAGTAGCATCATGAAGCCTCTTGACCTTGTCCTTATAAATTTTGGAGTTCTTGTATGCCTCGTTCCTCGACTCCTCATGTTCGGAGAGTTGCAACATCCTCTCACGTCCGGCGGCATCAAGATCAAAGTTCATCCATTTTATCACCTAGAATGCCTTGTGCTCGATCTCGACCGGAAGGTGACATGCCTTTCCGTAGACAAGCCGATACGGGCTCATCCCCAAGACTCCCTTGTAAGCCGTGCATTGGGCCCATAGAGCATCGTCGAGCCTACTCGGCCAATCCTTCCTGGATGACTTCGCTGTATTCACTAGTATGGTCTTGATCTGTTTGTTACTCGTTTCTGCTTAGCCCGACGTTTGTAGATGGTATGGGTTGGCCACCTTATGTGAAATGACGTATTTCTTCATTAGTTTCTCAAAAATCTGGTTGCAAAAATCTATGCCCCCATCGCTCACAATAGCTCGTGGAAATCCAAACCTGCTCAAAATATTACTCTGCATAAACTTGATGACCACTTTAGCATCACATGTCCTTGTGGGGATAGCCTTAACCCATTTGGACACGTAATCTACCGCAAGAAGAATGTATTCAAAGACTAAAGACATAAGAAATGGTCCCATGAAATCAATGCCCCATACATCAAAAATTTCAACTTGCAGATTACTCACAAGGGGCATCGCATTCCTCGGGCCAACATTCCCAATTCTCTGACAACGATCACAAGATTTGCAAAAGTTATAAGCATCTTTACAAAGTGTAGGCCAGAATAAACCTGATTGGAGAATATTATAAATGGGCGGTCTTCCGACCTCCAAAATGTCCCCCACACTGTAACTTGTGGCAAAAATCAAGGGCATCCGGTTGCTCTTCTTCGGGCACACACCTCCGAAGTGTATCGTCTTTTCCCATCTTAAAAAGGATTGGGTAATCCCAAAAGTAACTCATGCACATCAAAACAAACCGTTTTCACTCTTGGGAAGATAGGTTAGACAACAAGACTCCATCTGATAAATAGTTCACTATGTCTGCATTCCAAGGAACACTAGTCACTTCACTCACGTGCTCATATGGAAAATCATCATTTATACCAACATGTTCATGCAATGCAAGTGAATGATTAGTAGGAACAATGCGAGACAAGTGATCAGCAACAACATTTTCACAACCCTTTTTATCAAGAATTTCTACATCAAATTCTTGCAACAGTAAAATCCATCGAATAAGCCTAGGTTTCGACTGAGTTTTGCTCATGACATACCTAAGAGCCGCATGATCAAAATGCACAATCACTTTAGACCCCAGAATGTAAGATCTAAACTTCTCAAGAGAAAATACAACGGCTAAAAGTTCTTTTTCAGTGGTAGTATAATTCAATTGGGCACCATCTATGATCAAACTAGCATAATCCTGAGCCCAGCCTCAAGTGCTTAACCCCCACCAGTCTACGATTCATGAGTTAGATCAGATCTTAGCCCGCAATTTTTGGAGCTATGGCGAGGGCTCGCGGGGACGGCGGCAGACCTACTGGGTGAAGTGGGACTCCATATGCCGTCCCCATGCTGAGGGTAGGCTTGGGATTCGGCATTTTTCTGATGTTGTTACTGCGTTTTCCTACAGGATGTGGTGGCGCCTTGAGGAGGACAACTCCCTTTGGGCCCAATACCTCCTGAGGAAATATTGCACTGGTGGTGCTGCCCATCCTTGCAGGGTGACAGCCACCGCTCGGGATAGTCGACAGTGGAGACGGCTCACCATTGTTGGCAAACGTGCTTAGAAGCACATTTTTTGGACCTTGGGTTCTGGGGAGGTTAGCTTCTGGGATGAGTGGTGGTTCGGCGAGGCCCCTCTTTCGAGTACTAGGCCAGTCACTCACCTGCCTTTCATGCAGGTGAAGGACCTTTGGACAGGGGAATTTTGGGATAGAGATAAGATGGAGGATATTCTTGGTGAGGGTGGGGTTTTAGTAATCTATTGATTGACCAGATCCGATAAATTCCCATCCTGGAGGGAGGTTTGGATGGCATGAGGTGGAGACTTACATCTTCGGGTGCATCCTCTACGTCATCAGCCTGGGGAGATGTGAGGCTGGGCAATCGGCCAAACCGCCTCTTCGAGGCCATATGGACTGACCTTTTCACCCTGACTATTTCTGTTTTTCTGTGGCGCTCCTATAACGGCGTATTCCCATTGACACTGTGATGCAGGCGAGAGGGTTCTCCTTCCCCTCCCGCTGCTATTGTTGTGCTGAGACCGGCACCTTTGAGATCGAGACTTTCACCCATCTTTTCTTTGAGAGTGAGACTGTGAGGAGAGTGTGGGAGCACTATGCCAGATATACTCATATACCCCTACCCACTACAGACAGTTTTTTTGAGCTTCTGAGTTTTTTCTCACACCGCACACACAGTGGACATGTGGGCTTCCTTATTCCTTGTCTCATCCTATGGGCCACCTGGACAGAAAGGAATAATGCGAAGCATAGGGATATTATATTTTTTTGTGCTCACATTATTTTGCAGGTTGACAGACACCTCTCTCTCCTCACCGCCCTGGGTAGACTCACGACGAGAGACTGGATAGGTGTACACCGCCACATCGTTTGAGGCCACCATTTCCTTTACTTGTCCAGCATCCACGACCTAGGACCGTTATTTGGCTGAAACCCAAGGCCCCTTGGGTTAAGCTAAACACTGATGGCGCTTTCGACAGACATACCAGAGTTGCTGGAGGAGGAAACCTGATTAGGGATCATGGTAGGGCACTCATCTCTGCCTTCCATGGGCCACTCAGGGCCTCCTCGAGTTATGATGCAGAGATTCAGGCGCTCCAGATTGGTCTTGAGATTTCCGCTTCGATCTCCTCTCATATCTGGATAGAGATGGATGCTGCAGCTGTCATCACACTTTTGACATCTGGCCACCAGGGCTCATGGCAGATCCAACATCCTCTTATGCGCATCAGAGACACCCTCCGCTCAATCCATTACCAGGTCTCACACATATTTCGGGAGGGGAATCGGCCCGCTGATTTTCCTGCTAGCACGGGGGCTTCCATACCCCAGAGAATCACCCTTCTTCCTGAGGACATTCCCCTCCGGATTCAGACGCTCATTCGGATGGACCAGCTAGAGTACCCATCCTTCAGATTCGGTCGACCGCCACCACCTTCCCCTGACTAGATTTGACGTTTTGGACCCCATGCCAGGTCACTCTGACCAGGACGACCTTTTATGAGGATTGATTTTAGATCCACATCGGACATTTTTGTGATCTTTGTACTTTTTATTTTCTGTTTTTGATGTTTCCCTATGTATTTTCGATTTTGATGTAGAATATTGACTTTTTAGCCCTATCTGGGCCATTATATTCACAGGTCGGGGATGTAGCCTCAACCCCCCATCCCACTCTGGGATGTTTATATATATATAAAAAAACTAGCATAATAAATTACACGCAGCAATTTATCAACTCGTTGGCCTAAAACGGCTCCCACATAAGGTTTGATGCATCACATATAATCTCAAAAGGCAAAGACCAATCAGGTGCAATCATAGAAGCAGTCACAAGCTTATTTTTCAATTTACTAAAGGCATCAACACATGCATTATCAAACACAAAAGGCACAGCATTAGCAAGCAAGTGACACAAAGGTTGGGTGATTTTCGAAAAATCTTTAATAAACTGCCTATAAAACCCAGCATGGCCTAAGAAACTCCTAACACCTTTCACATTCACTGGGGGAGGAAGTTTTTCAATCACATCAATTTTCTCTTTGTCAACTTCAATCCTCCGACTAGACACCACATGACCTAGCACAACTCCACTAGTCACCATGAAATGACTCTTCTCACAACTCAAAGTTAAATTAGATTCAATGCATCTCTCAAGGACATGAGATAAATTGTGGAGTCAATCAGAAAATGAAGTGCCAAAGATAGAAAAGTCATCCATAAATACCTGTAAGCAATCCTTGAGCATGCGGAGAAAATAGAGAACATGCACCGTTGGAAGGTCCCGGGTGCATTGCATAGGCCAAAAGGCATCCGCCTGAAAGCAAATGTGCCAAATGGGCACGTGAAGGTTGTTTTGGGTTGATCCTCTAGAGCTATGGCCACTTGGTAGTAGCCCGAGAGTCCATCTAAGAAGCAATAGAGCTGGTGGCCCGAGAGGCGGTCGAGGATCTGATCGATGAATGGCAACGGGAAGTGGTCCTTCTTTGTCATGGCATTGAGTCATCGATAATCTATGCACATTCTCCACCCGGTAGTGATACGGGTGGGGATCATCTCCTTCCTTTCATTCTCAATGACAGTGATGCCCCCCTTCTTCGGTACCACGTGGATAGGGCTGACCCACTCGCTATCAGCCACTGGATAGATAAGTCCCTCAGAATAAAGCTTCAACACCTCTTTCTTCACTACTTCCATCATGTTCGGGTTCAGCGGCCGTTGGCTATCCCGAAATGGTTTAGCTCCCTCCTCTAAAATGATCCGGTGCATACATGTGGAAGGGCTCATGCCCTTAATGTCACCTAGGCTCCAACCAATGGCCTTTTGATTCTTCTTGAGTACATCAATCAGCTCCTTCTCCTCGTTCTGGTTAAGCTCAGCATAGAAGTTAACCGGCTTTTGCTTTTCATCGTCGAGAAAAACATACTTGAGGTGGCGGAGAAGTTCTTTGAGCTCTAGTGTGGATGGGTTCAGTTTGTCGGGCTCGTCGGCTACAAAGAGCTCAATGGTTGGCTCTTCTTCCTCTTGAAGATCAGGCATCAACCTCTCTTCCAAATCTCGTAATGTAATCTCTTCCATGAATAGGTAACTCACATCGACAAAGGCACACTCCTCCACAAAGTTCACCGAGGATGCTGAGGTGGCTTCTCGAACAGAGATGGACATGGACTCTCTTAGGACTGTCATGTTTAGCATTCCATTCTTCACATCAATGAGTGTGTTGGTGGTGGCCATGAATGGTCGGCCCAAAATGATGGTATAGTCTTTCCCGTTCTCATGTACATCCCCACGAAAAGCACCACGAAGTCAACTGGAACGATAAGCTTCCCTACTCGAGCAAGAACATCTTCTACTACCACCTTGGGGTATCTGATAGAACAGTCTGCAAGTTGAAGGCACATACGAGTAGGTCTCAAGTCTCCGAGACCAAGCCGTTGGAGGATAGAGAACGGCATGAGGTTGATTTCCGCTTCGAGGTCAAGCATCCCCGAACCCTCCTTTCTATTCTCGAGGGCTATCTTAATTACGAAACCCCCAGGATCACGTTCTTTCTTGGGTAGATCGTGCTGCATAAAACTCGCCTCTTCGTAGACTACCACCTTCTCCCCGTCTCCAAACTTCCTCTTCTTTGTGACCAAGTCCTTGAAGAACTTCACGTACGATGGCTTATTCTTGATCACATCTAAAAGTGGCAAGATGACGTTGACCTTCGAGATCATGTTGTATAGGTCCCGGAATTGTTGTTCCTGCTTTTCATCTCGAAGTCAGCTTGGAAAAGGTATGCGTGGCTTATATGGGTTTGGAGACTTGTGAAGCAATGAACCCTCTGTCGGCTTTCCTAACTCGGCCTTTGTGCTCTCCTTAATGTTCTCCTCTGTTTTCATGGGCTGCTCAGTCGGCTTAGGGTCATCAGGCTCGGTCATTTTTACTTTGTTGTCAACTTCCTTCCCGCTCCTTAGCACTGTGATTGCCTTGGCTTGTTCGGGCTGGCTCGGAAGATTCACTTTGTCTGACTCGACCTCCATGTTCTCGACTCTCGTGGCAAGCTATCCCACTTGCGTCTCAAGGCGCTTAATCGACGAATCTTGGTTCGTGATGAACTGAAGGATCTTGTCCAGCTTGTCATCTTGATTTGACGAGCTTGATCCAGACCCTTGGGCTTGCTGTTACAGTTGCTGCTGTTGTTGGTAGTTTAGACGGGGAATGAAGTTGGGACGGGGTTGTTGTTGCATGAAGTTTGGACGGGGTGGCTGGAGGGTGTTCGTGTTGTTTGACCAGGAAAAGTGTGGGTGGTTTCTGCTCCCGGGGTTGTATGTGTTGGAGAAAGGGTCGTTGGCTTGCCAGTTCGGATATCCTTGTAGAGCATTAGCGTCGGCATATTGCTCCACGAAATCCTGATCGAATGCTGATGGGCACACCTCTGACCTGTGCCCTTGAACTCCACACGCCCCGCATGTATCCACTGTCATTGTTTGCACTGGATGCATCCCTCGAGCATTCAGTAGCCGTATCTGCTCCGTGAGCTCGGTTATCTGATGAGCCATCATGTCCTGTCTGGGGGATGCTTCATTCACTACGGTCTTTTTTCCTCGATTTCTCTTTTGAGACGAGTTAGAGCTCATCGTCTTGAAGATAACCATCATCTCTTCTGTCATTTTAGCCCCGATATCTCCACCAGCTGCGTTATCCACCATGTACTGAAGATTCTGGGTGAGGGAGTCATAGAAGTTGTTCATCAAAAGAGCTGGAGAAAGATTGTGGTGTGGGCACTGCCTTTGGAGATCCTTGAAACATTCCCACGCCTCATGTAGTGGCTCATGCGGCTGTTGGGTAAAAGAGACAATCTGTGACCGTAGCTTTTGAGTCTTCTGATGGGAGTAGTACCTCCATATTAACTTAGAATATACTTGCTCCCAAGTGGTAAGGGAGTCGGGAGCAAGTGTCATCAACCAAGCCTTGGCCCGGTCCTTGAGCGTTGCCAGGAAATATCTCATTTTCAGCTCGTCCTCAGTCAGCCCGTGGAGTGGAAAGGATTGGAGGACATTGTAGAACTCACGCATGAAATGGAGTGGATCTTCATTGGGAAGACCATGGAAGGAAGGTAGCTAGTTGTAGTGGATTGTCTTGAGCTCGTAGTTCCGAGCTGTTGTACCCAGTCGGATGTAAGAGGTCACTGGCCCAATTATCAGTTGAGCCAAATCACAAATAAGATACCTAAAAGGATAATTAACTTCCTCCTCTTTCTTGTTACGTACCGTGTCTATTTGACTGTCTGATGCAGACAATTCCGGAGCAAGGCTGGTTAACAAATCTCGTAGGTCCTGTTGGATGGATTCGTCGTTTGGGATGATTACACAACCGCTCCGGGTACGTAAACACAAACAACAAAAATGTCATGGACACCAGATAGACAAGAAAAGAACAAGGAAAAACAAGCAAGGCAACACCAAAAATTAGACAAAGAAAACGAAACAAAAAGAAACACGAAAAATAAGAAATCACATAAAATAAGAGAAACACTGAAAATAAAATGAATATGGGCACAAAATAAGTCATAAACCTTCCCCGAAAACGGCGCCAATTTGTTGTAAGTATTTTTACCGGAGTTACATCAAAGGATTCAAACATCGGATCGTCTCTCAACGAAGGTTGGCCGGATTAAATCGTGCAAATATTCAATCACAAAAAGAGAAATTAATCCTAAACACTCTAATTCAAATTTGTTGGTTTTTGATTATCAACTACGAATTATAAATTAAAACAAGACGCACTACCAATTCCAAACGAAATTCAAATTATGTTGGAGAAGTTAGGGAATCGGAGATACTCATATATAGTTCTAACACAATTAATAAGCGCTTAACCGCTCGGTTAAAAGATCAAATAACATACTCGTTTAGAGGTTTGTTCTCAATAACTGTTCGTAACAAGAGAACTAACATCTAAAATTTATTATCTAAACAATTAACACATAGGCAATACATTAACGAACAAGTCTATTCTAGACGAGCCACGTTCAATCAATTTCTCCCCTCTCTGTTCTACAAATTGATTAATTAGATTAGAATGATGATCAAGTATCTAACCCTAGATTAAGCACAACTTGAATAGATTGAACTGTAAGCAAGCATTCATGAATCTCAATCGAACCAAAATGAATACCTCTTATTCCCAACAAACAATTTAGCCACTCATCGCAATTTCAACATAAGAATACAAATCGACCCAAGCACACAACATCATAATAAATGAGAAAAGATGCTTATGATTAATAAGAAGTCCAACATCGAAAACAACGAACAATCCAAATCAGAAAGCGAAATCTTGAGGTTTTTCACCTTACAAGATTCAATCCAAGAGAGAAGAGAAGAGAAAATATTTCTGGTCGAGAGAAAAAAGTTCAAAAGTACAAAGTATGAAATGTTTTTAATGCCCTAGGCTCCATATCCTTTTATTCCCATCCGTAAAGCCGCATAAAATAACAGTTCCGGAATTTGGGCTTCCGGCGCCGCGGCGCGGCAAATGGAGAGGTCACGGCTTGATCACGGCGTGGCAAGAGAATTCGTCGCGGCGCGGCGCCTGATGCTCATGTGGTTCTGTTCGAGTCATGGCACCAGCGCGGCATGGAGCTTTCTTCTTGTCGCGGCGCAGGGCTAGCCTAGGCGCGTTGCCTGCAAAAGATCCTTTGTATGGGTCGTGGGACTCTCGCGGCGCGGTGCTCTCTCTTGTCACGGCGTGCGGCTCGCCGCAGCGCGGCGTCTGGAAACTCAGTGGACTCGGGTTGATTCGTGTTGAGGGTCGGGATGCAACTGCTCGGGTTCTTCTTTCTCTGATCACGTGCTGAATAATCCGAACCTGTACACCACTGAAGACGAGAAAAACATATAAAAAAAAGCAGAAGAGCAGAAAATATCGAAATCTAGAAATAAACGGCAAACACTCGAACCGAACGACTGGCGGACCAAAAGAACATAAAAGATTCCTAAAATCAGGGGTAAAAACTAACAAATAAACAAAGAAAAAGATAACAAAAATGGGACAAACAGAGACCAACTGCAAGTTCAAGGTTTGGCCTCATCTGCTGGCTCGGGGAGTTCGTGCGTACGGTGATGACGGCTGCAGCTCTCGTGTGAGTCAACAATTGGTCCCATGATTGGCCTCGCGTCTTTCAGCACGGGCGTGCGTGCTCAACCATCACTTCGTGTGGCTACACCCGGTCAGGGCCGGCTTCGGTCCAAGATTCCACAAGAAATTTACAGTCCAAGACAATCCAAAAAGGGATGGTTTTACCAAATTTTAAAAATTTGGGATCAACAAAACAATTTATGTTCCAGGCGTTTCACATTTTTAAGAGTTCGAAGGTTTCAGAAATAGCAAGGTGCAAGTCTGAGTTCCAAATCCACTTACTTTCCAAACGACACATACTAATACGCGAAGAGATCAATGAGTGAGATAGACGAGAATTCTCAAAGAAATTATAATACGGTTATTCAGTCGGGAATAATCCCAAATCAGCAGCTCCTGCTGAGAGATACAATAACTAGCTTGCCTCGACTCTTCCGACTAACGGTGTCGGTTGTCACGTCAGCTCTCCCAAAACTCCGAAAAAAGTAGAAGAACGAGAGTTTCTACGATGGACAAAATTTCAAAACAAGGACGGTTCTGCACCTCACGATGTGCTTGCTCCGAACTCGACTATCCTCCTTAAAAGATTTTTGCATAATCTTTCAAGGTGGAAAGAAACACTCCTTGATATGCATCAAATCACTCCATCTTTCTTATCGAATCGAATTGGATTGGCTTCTGCCCTTGTACATTAGTCTTTGATGCCGAACGTGAATAATTATTGTCTTCCTCTAGAAAGTTACCCTCGAGAGTGGCGACGGAAATCGTGCCATCGAGTTTTCGTAATAACTTAGTGATGACATTGCGACGAAAATCATACACTTCGCAACGAATAAAGACAAGCAGAAACAAAGAGGTGCTTTATCTCATTTGTAACAATGTCAATACCCAACATGATAAATAAGAATCGGCTAGACCTCAAGAGAAATAAAATTTAGGGTTGGAAAGCTTGAAAAATTATTTACACAGCGAAACCAAGGTAGGGGTTTGAACACGGCTATACCTCAAACAAAACGAGAAGAAGAACTAGGTCGATCGTAAACCTACGGTGTCCATTGCATTCCCACGAACTGCAACTTTACTCGCTCTCTTGAACTTTTTGCATCGAGTTAGAGGTATCACGTAACAAGCTTCACAAGATAAAGGCCAACAAAAAATTAAAATTTCAACGCTTCATTCTAATGCAAGTGTGAGCGTCCTGGTCCGGTTTGGGGTAAATCGATTCTTTTCCTCGCCGGTAGAACGCTGGAAACCTGCAAATAACTCTCACACCGGGGGTTGTGTCCGGTGAAGAACCTCTGATACTTAAGTCAATAGGTGTATGAGTATATTGGAGTTGAGTATTGGAAAAATCGTGCCAATGAAGAAAGGCTCACCCCCTTTATATAGGGGTGAGATACCTGACCTAAGGTTGCCCGGATTGGATGAGCTAGCTGCCCAAGCTGCCCGTCCGTACTCCAACACATCGTGCGCATGTCAGAGGTGGCGCGGGACATTGGGAGCTGTCAAAGGTGGTTGTCGCTATCAACCAATAGGTTCTCGACACGTGTCCTTCTGCACATGGACTGAATATTCTTCTGAAATTCCGTTAGGGGCTCCTTCACGCGCCTGTGACTAGGCCTATCAATGCGGTGTTAAGTCCACGAAGTGGTCGACTGATCGAGGTCGACTGAACTGCTCGACCGTTCACCTGGTCGAAGGATAGATTGGTCGACTGTTTAGCTGGTCGACTTGTTGACTGGTCAATTTTCCTGTCACTCAGCTTGGTTTCTTCACGGCATGGCCTCTTCGATCGGTTCAGCAGACCGGTTTAGCCTTGTGGGTATAATATCCTATATCACATTCCATCTTAACTTTTGCGCCAGGAAGGAGAAGGTCCAGCGAAGTTCCCAAGTATGAAAATTGAATAACAAAAAAGAAGCCTCAAGCATAATTCAACGTTGCTTGTCTTGCGAAAAGGGAATAAGCAAAGGTTTGCAAAAGTCTACAAGAAGACAAAAATTTAAGAAAGAAAACAAGACTGCTTTGCCTCCACGAGTCTACGATTCACGGCCTTCATCATCGGTTCAAGCTGTTCTCGGATATCGACAACGAATAAATCAACCAACGCATAGAACGAGTATACAAACCAATATATATCCGACTAACCAACAGATTTTCAAATCCAACCAATGAAAAAAAAAACGAACGAATTAAAACAGGGAAAATTCAACCATTATATCGAAATTCTCAACCAATAACTTCTAAAGAAAGAACTTAACTCTATACCACTAGAGTTCCAGTTCATACGACTAAAGTTCACCACTCATACTAGAGTCTCAAGGATGTTATAAGTAGGAGCATAAATTCCTAAGCCCGGTTTACATCACATAATATCGTACATATCACATAAGCAATTCAATATCACTTATGAACTCATACCTGAGTTGGCGCGGCACGACGAAAGCGAGTGGTCATAATCACAAAATATAATCCAATTAATTCACAAAGTTCATATACTTCACATTAACCAGTCTATAGAAACGCAGATTGGCTCTTATACCGAACTGTAACACCCCATTTTGATTTAACGAAAATCTGTGGCTTTTCAGAAAAATCAGTTTAAAATTTTCGAAACACATTTCAAAAACATTTAAGGCGTTACTCATTTCCAAAAACTAACATCAATAATCCACATAATTTCAATCATAAATCCATCTCCCAAACGGGATCATCAATAATGTCATTAAAACACCCAAACCGGGTCCATAAAATCATCATAGTTTCTAAGGAGTATCTCCTTAGTATTATTCAAATCCTCAGAGTTCATAAGTTCATAAATCATAAATCATATCATAAAGCGGAAGCACATCAATTAATAAACCGGTCCCAATGACCGACCACCACTCGCATCCCTCCGTCGTGCCCGCACTTTACTAACCTGCATCCGTGAACAGCAGGTGGGGGTGAGCACAAATGGAAACCATGGTGCTCACCACTATGCACATGAACAATAATAAAGTATGAAAAAGTAAATGGCATGGTCGCAGTATGAACACAAATCATTAATTCGTCCATTTCGGATTCTGTAAGATGCCCGCTCCCATCTCATATCCCAAGTACATAAATATCTCATGTGAACACCTATAACAATAGACTACTATTGGTATACGTATCGAATGCCCTCGCTCGAGCCTTACATCGATGCCCAAACAGTAGGAGGCTCAATTGTAAGCACCTAGTGCTTTAGACAGGTAATACATCGTCAGCTGAGCACCGCACTGGACTTACAAGCGACGCTTCCTTCGCAAAGGACTAAAGAAGAGATTACCCTCGCGGGGTACGTTCTATAACTACGGGATAAACGTTCGACTGCTGGTACAGCTTACATCGAAGGTTACATGTTCACATGCATACATTGATCATACCCACATAAATAAAATATTTATCACTCATAGCATAGGTATTTTGAATAACCCACATGGTTACCGAAGCGGTGGATAAAGCACAAAAAATTTTGATAAGAAGGCGAGCTCGACTCGGCAAACACCTACATTAATACAAAGGGGTCCTATCAAGAACTATCCGAGCCATGAATTACAAAGCTTAAGGCATCTAAAGCTCATACCATCAGCACTTAGTTCAACTCATCTCATATAAGTCACATAAGCATGCTTTTAATCAAGAAAATTCCATTTACGAAAACACCACGAAAGTTTTTCAAAACTTAACCCGGGCAGCGTTTTTAAAATTAACATAACTATCAGCACATAATTCCACTGAACATTATTACAGTCTCAAATTAAACCTAAGACATGCACCTACAACTTTCAAGAAGATCTCATGATCAAATAATGACATTCAGTAGGTCAAAAATCGACTAACATGAAGAACCTGATTGCAGTCCGGGAAATATGAACATGTTGTGCACAGTTTCAGAAAAATGGACATAACTCATTCTGTACATAACATATTGACATGATTCTGGCATCATTAGAAAGCTAAGAGGCAGCCCTACAACTTTTATTTAGAACACAACAGCAGATAAGGTCATTTACCAAGATATATTTTGACAAACATTTTAAATTAGATGCAGTCAAAAAAACTGGAAAATTATTCATGCAGAGCCTCAGTAATTATTGAATAATTTTAGCTACAGACCTCCAAATGACATGATTAAAAAACCAACAGATAGAAACATGATTATAGACAACTTTTCTGAATATCACATTGGCATATAATGATGTTATCATGGAGTTTAAACACAAAATACTTGATTCATAAAAACTGCCCACAACCAAAACAGGATACACCCAAAACTTCAGAAAATTGACTCTAACTCATACTATAGACCACATAACAGCATGAACTTTATCTCATCAGAAAGCTAAGAAATAGACCTTTAAATTTCATGCAGATTACATTTTTATTTGAGCACATTAAGACATGATAAACAGGTCAAACATAAAATAAACACAAGCTGTTGGGTTTTAATAAAAACTATTTGCGCGACAATTTTACAAAACTCATAACGTATTCGATTCAAATTGGAATCACATGATTCCAAAGTCCAGAGAAATCCAACAGAAAATACTACATATCATATGAAGACCAGATTCTCATACAACGAGTTTTTCAGGGTCATAACAGCAGCCGAAAGGGACATCAATTCGTATGATCTCACAACAATCAATAAAATCCCCACATGAATCACATAATATTTAACCCTAACAAGTAATAATCACCAAGGTATCCATCTATATCACATATATACATTACAAATAAAGGGATGAACAGCCTTGATACCGTTCTCGGGGATACTTGCACAAAAGGGACGAGAGACGGTCGAACGAGGGTCGTTGGTGCGCTGTCACAGGCTCGACAGCGTCTCGCGGAGGAGCAAGGTGGCGTGATGGTGGTGATCGGTGAGGGTGATGGAGGTGATGGTTGGAGAAGAGAGTGAGTGAGAGATTATGAGCGAACGAGAAATTTATTTCTCTGCTGCGTGAGAAGAGAATAAGCGAGAGAGATAGGATCTGCACGAGTGAAGAGAGAAGAGAGGGTTTGACGACTTATTAATAGACCTAGGTTTTCTCAAAAAAATAAACTTGCCATCCAAGATAACACATGGGTCGGTTATTAGGCGGGAGTCATGCTGAACGCGCGGGTCTTCGGGCACGGAATAGGGGTTCTCTCGGTTCGATACTTACGATAATCGAGGCTCGGTTTGATCGCACGGTTTCGCTAAAAAAATAAATAAATAACGGAAATATATATATAATACACATAATATTTATTTAATATTAATAAGCATTTACACATTAGACATTTAATAATAATAATA
>CACSLK010027752.1:22496563-22545369 GCA_902706635.1 Striga hermonthica | reverse complement strand
GTGGGTCGGTTGTTTTTTATTTGTTTATCGCTTCCGTATGAATAAGGTTGTATGAAACATTATGTTGGGACTTGATTATGATATTTTCCAAAAACCTATGATTTGTTGTTTTGGAAAATTTGTGGAACCCGGATTGTTGGGTATTGTGGTTGATGATATATGCATGTTGAGTATTATGTCTCGTGAGGTGTTTCGGTTAATGAAAACCGTTTGTGAAAATCGGGTAATGAATCCCCGTGAGCCCAGATAAGACTTGGGTTATGAAAAATGTTGTTTAACACCCATTGAATTTTTGAAAATGATTTTGAAAATTTTCCACTGATTTTTTTTAAAGTCCGGAATTTCTTTAAAATCAAAGTGGGGTGTTACAGAAGCTAAACCCCAATAAATGTTCATTTGGGGTACGATCAGGAAAGTTTCTGGGATACTTGGTGACCAAAGGGGGATCGAGGTGAACCCAGAAAAGGTTCGAGCGGTAAGGGAGATGAAGCCGCCTACTAAGGTGAAAGAAGTGCAGATTCTAACAGGCCGGCTTGTCGGGCTAAGAAGATTCATCTCGAAAGTAGCGGAAAAAAGTGGACCTTTATTCAAGACACTGAGGAAAAGCACCAAATTTCAGTGGACCGACGAAGCTCAAGTCCTTTGAAAAGCTGCAAGATATGCTGGCCAATTTGCCATTATTGGCCAAGCCGGTACAAGGAGAGGATCTGATCATATATATTTCGATTGGGGAAGAGGATGTGAGCTCAATTCTGTTGCGGGAAGAAGGTGCTGCTCAACTCCCGATCTATTATGTTAGTCGAGTAATGCAAGGTGCCGAGCTGAGATACTCAGAAACTGAAAAGTGTGCCTTAGCAGTAGTGGTTGCGGCAAGGAAGTTGAGGCCATACTTCTTGAATCATCGAGTGAAGATCAGAACTAACATGCCTCTCGGAGATATCCTGAGTCGACCGTCTGTATCTGGTCGACTAGTAAAATGGGCAGTCGAGCTGAGTGAATACTCTATTATATATGGACCGAGGAAAGCTATTAAAGCCCAAGTACTAGCAGACTTTATACAAGAAGGCACAGGGATAGAAGAAGAGTCTAAGGGAGTATGGCAAGTGTTTGTCGACGGGTCTGTCTCGAAGGTTGGAGTAGGATTGGGTATTGAAATTATCTCACCCAAAGGAGACGATTTGGAATTCTCGATAAAGGTAGAGCCGCGAATGTCCAAACATGAGGCCGAGTATGAAGCAGCAATTAAGTGTGTGCAGTTGGCAATGGCAGGAGGTGCTCGAAAAATACAACTCCATTCTGACTCGCAGCTGGTCGTGGGTCAATGCCAAGACGGTTTCGAGATTAAAGGAGAGAGGATGCAAAAATATGTAGACCAGATGAAACAGTTACATGAGGACCTGGATTCCCTAGAGTTCATATAAATCCCTCGAGGGGAGAATGGTCGAGCAGACTTCCTATTGAAAATAGCTCAAAACCTGGTCGACTGCAATAGTAGGAGTGTCACGTTGCTTCATCTCGAAAAAAGTGTGATAGAAGGGAAAGTTTCCATGGTGGAAGAGGCAGAGGATTAGATATATCCCATAGTCGCAGAGTTGAAACAGGGAAATGTTAGGACTATGCGACGATTTTTTAAACATGGTGATATTCTCTACAAGAGATCGTATGACGGGCCTCACCTACGGTGTATAGATAAAAAGGAAGGGCACAATGTCTTGTTAGAGGTGCACGAGGAAGTGAATGATGACCACAGCAAGACGGGATCTTTGGTAGCGAAAACACTTCGAGCTGGATACTTTTGGCCATCTATGAAGACTGATGCCAAGGAAATCGTTAGAAGATGTCTGAGTTGCCAGAAGTACGGCCCTTTGTTACACCAACCAGCCGAAGAGATGGTTACAATGAGCGCGCCAATTCCCTTCGCACAGTGGGGAATGGATTTGGTCGGGCCACTACCACAAAGAACAGGACAACGAAAGTTTCTGATCGTGGCTGTGGATTACTTCACAAAGTGGGTAGAAGCTGAACCACTCGCGAAGATCACAGAAGAAAAGGTGATTCACTTTCTATATACTCATATATGTTGCAGATTTGGCATACCTCGAGTGCTGATATCAGACAATGGAACCCAATTCAACGAGAAAAAAGTGCGCGAGTGGTGCAAAGAAATGAACATAGAGCAACACTTTGCTTCGGTCGCTCACCCGCAAGCTAAAGGACAAGTGGAAGTCACAAACAGAATCATTTTAAATGGGTTGAAAGCGCGATTGGAGAAAGCATCTGGAGCTTGGGTGGACGATCTCGATTCAGTGTTATGGGCATATCGCACAACGCCCCGATCGACCACCGGAGAAACCCCCTTTAGCCTGGTATACGGAATGGAGGCATTACTACCGATTGAAGTAGGGTTGGAAACACAGAGGGTGAACTCTTTTGACAGGGAGCAGAATAGAGAACTGATAATAGCTGCCCTCGATACCATCGGAGAACTACGCGAAAGAGCCTCGACCAGAATAGAAGCCTATAAACAAAAAATGAAAGTTGTCCATGACAGGAAGATAAGAAGACAGAGCTTCCAAGTAGGAGATCTCGTATGGAAAAGGATCGACGTACTAAAGCACGTTGGAAAGCTGGAGCCAAATTGGGAAGGGCCATACCTGATCGAGCGAGTGCACGCAGGAGGAGCATACTCATTGAAAGACGCTGAAGGTCGATCTTTGGCCAGGTCATGGAATGTCGCTAACTTAAAGAAGTATTATGCCTGAACGTTTAATTCTTTTATTCTTGTTTTGCAAAAACAATTGATGTAATCTTGTTCGAACTTCTATCATGATGCATTATTATTTCAAGTATCGATTATGAGAAAAAAAACACATCGACCAAATAAAAAATCCACCATGTTTAAGGCTATGAAGCTGGGTGGTCACTTGTTTTTAAACATCTTTAAGGTGGGCAAGTGCCCGATAAAAAAATACACCATGTTTAAGGCTATGAAGCTGGGTGGTCACTTGTTTTCGAACATCTTTAAGGGTGGGCAAGTGCTCGACTATAAAAAATCCACCATGTTTAAGGCTATGAAGAGGGTGGTCACTTGTTTTGGAACATCTTTAAGGGTGGGCAAGCGCTCGACTATAAAAAATCCACCATGTTTAAGGATATGAAGCTGGGTGGTCACTTGTTTTGGAACATCTTTAAGGGTGGGCAAGTGCTCGACTATAAAAAATCCACCATGTTTAAGGCTATGAAGCTGGGTGGTCACTTGTTTTGGAACATCTTTAAGGGTGGGCAAATGCTCGACTATGGAAAACCCACCATGTTTAAGGCTATGAAGCTGGGTGGTCAATTGTTTTTGAACATCTTTAAGGGTGGGCAAGTGCTTGACTATGGAAAACCCACCATGTTTAAGGCTATGAAGCTGGGTGGTCACTTGTTTTTGAACATCTTCAAGGGTGGGCAAGTGCTCAACTATGGAAAATCCCATCAAGATCAGTGCGCATGCGGCTGGAAGGTGGCTCATTTTGATTTATTCTTAAGGCTCAAAGGTGAAGGAAAATGCACAGTAGACTTGCTTACGATTAATTAGCATGGCTGTTGTATTACATGAGCAACTTTAATCATTACACGCTAGGAACCAACATGATATGATTAAGTATATAAAAGAAAAAGAATACGTAAACAGGTCCACATCATGATTATTGAAAATAATCGATAGCAAAACAGAGATTTTGAACTACAAACTTGCGGACAAAAGGAGATTACAAAAGTTTTACGAAGTTTTATCTTTAGCCTGATCTTCATTGGAAAGCTCTTTGCTAGATTCATCCCGCTTGGGTTGCAGACGGGGAGGAGGAACAAGAGGGTGTACCTTGCTCGACTCAGATAAAGCCTTGGATAGAGACACAGGAGGCACATCGGGCTTAGGCAGCTCAAAGACTTTCTTGATCTGCTCGTGACTATCCAAAGCCTTCGCCAGAGTACCCGTCCACCAAGGGTGGTCGATAGGTAAGCTGGGATCACATTTGAAACTCGCAGGTACTTTGGGCATCTCCTCCCATATCTTTGGCACGTTGAGACACTCGAAGTCATCTTCAGCACTTTGTTCGGAGGCCTTGGTCATCGCGAAACTAAAATACTCGCTACCATGCTCTTGAACCTCAGACAAGTACTGAGTTGAGTTCTTGAAATCAGCCACCACTTGGTTTCGGTAAGCTACCAAGAACTGTTGACCGACGATAGTATGCCACAACACCTGACGCGCTCGAGCACCAGCAGCTTGACCAATCCGGCTCTGAAATTCTTTCTCTTCCTCGACCTGCTCTTCCAATGACTTGACCTTTTCCTCGAGCGCATGGATTTTTTCTTGTGCAACCCTATTTTCCTCAACCAATACCTTGTTCTTCGCCTCAAGGGATTTAAAATCCTTGCGCAGAGGAACAAGTTCAGCAACGCAATCTGCGCGTTGAGTCGTAACACGCTCAAGAGACCCCTGTACCAGCTCGAGTTACTTCTCAAGAGCTTTTATCGACTGTTGAGATCCGCTCTGAGAGATCACATGAGAAAGCAGATGCGCCAGATGTGCAAAACCCTATAATGGACCATACAAGGAAAAATGAATAAATAAAAAATTAGTGAAAACAACAAACAAAGCAAGTATAGAAGAGTTTTAAACCTGGGCGAGCCAGTCAGCCAATGTTGGGCTGCAGGCCGAGAGAGTAACATCGTCGACCTCAAAATTTTTAGTCGACAACATCCCTTGGAGAAAGGATGATACCGAATCTTTGACAGGAGAAGATGAGGGAAGAGGCGAGTCAAGGCGTTGACGCTTAGTGGCACAGTCTCCCTCGAGAATAAGCAGACGCTTTTCCTTCAAAGCCTCAAAAGATGTTTTCTGCTCGACCATCGACTTAGACGAGCAGGAAGGAATGTCAAGGGGAGTAGGTCATGGAGAAGAAGGAATGTCGACGCTATGGTCCATCTGTTGGTCACTCAAGCTCTGATCTAATTGTTGATCAGAAGAATCGATCACCTGAGCATCGATGGTGGGAGGAGAGGTAGGTTGTGCCTCGACAATAGTGGTAGCAGCAGCGGAAGCAGAACCAACCTTAACAGGTGGTGTCACCTCAGGCTGAGAAGAAGGTTCCTAAACAACTACATCATTCGCAGCAGAGGGTGGAGTCGAAGAATTAGTGGTAGTGTCAGCAGATTTAGCAGTTTTCTTTCGAGGAGCTTTCCTCTTGACCACGGGAACGGACGACATCTCTGCAATAACGAACATAACTATAAACATAAAACCATAACAGTAAGAAGTACACAAATATAATTGAGTTGAACACAGATGATGGTACCAGGATCATCAGGAATTCTTATTGATTCTATAACATCAATGGTAGGAGGGGGAAGAGTATTATGGGTAAGAATGCCGCAATAGTGAAGAAGAGAATCGTTCTTCAGAATCACGTTGGATTTCACGGATTTTGAATTCAAGAGATGAATACGCTGGTCGTACAGGGGATTAGAAGGAGGAGTCAGGGCTTCTCGAGGAACATCTGTTATCCAGGGTAAAGGATCCCAAGGCCAATGGGTGTGGGACTCACGAATGTAAAGGTATCTTTCCACCCAAGGCAATTATATGGTCAATCAGAAATAAAGTGTACACCATTCCTACCCTTTAAATATATGACCGATGGCCCTTTAGAGAGTAGATAAAAATAAGAAAAGAAGTCCAGGTCGAGCCGACCTAGGCGAATGCGAGAAAGAATGATATAAGATATAAGGGTACGAACAGCATTGGAAGGTAATTGATTCAAAGGCAATTCAAACCATGAACAGAGAGCCAAAAGGTCCGGGCAGAGGGGAAACCTAACTCCCATGTCTAAGTGGATTTTAAAGAAGGTATAATACCTGTCCGGAGGCTGAAAAGCATCATCGTCAGGATTAGGGCATATGAAGGACCCAGGATGGCCATACTTATCGTGATCCATCCATTTAAGGGTGTGAGTACGGAGATGGGAGCTTTTAGGCCGAGCGGCAGAAGCATGACCAAAGATGGTCGAAGAGGATAGTGGTCGATTAGGTAAAGGATTAGCTTGAGAAGGGAGTAAAGCGCTAAAGGGAGTGTTGTCCTCATCTTCCTCGCCTTCCTCAGGGTCATCTAACTCCCCTACGGCAGGCCTACGGTGGGAACGACGATTCTCAATCATCGAAGACAAATGGAAGGCCTCAGGCTCGGTGGCAGTAGGACAAAGAACACTCAGAGGAGTGACATTCAAAGGAGGCAGAAGAGTGGTGTCCCTGCCAGCGCCAGTATTTTCCCCATAATTAGAAGGATCTGAAGAAAATTGGAGAAAGCAAAGGATTAAACACATACTGGTTTGCATTAGACCAGGGGTGCCGGCGAGATAGGGATATACAAAATATCAGAGGACCCATGAAAGCTAGAAGAGAAAAAGCACTCAAAATTAAAACAGGAAGGAAGTAGAGACTTACTCATTGTCGCAGATGAGGGAATAGAGCGAGGCATCCTGGAAATCGATGGGAGGTCTCGCGCAGATAACACGAACATCAAAAGTTGCAGAGGAATAGGGCCAGAAATTCAAAGAGGGAAAAAGTGACAGAAGAGGAAGAAGATGGATTTTTATAGGAGGGGATAAGATGAAAGGTTGGTATCGATTTACACCGTTAGATTAAAGTAGATCATGTGGTATGAATAGGCGCGTGGACACTGCGAACGAGACAAGTGACGAAATCTGGGAAAGAGAGCCGTGCCATGTGAAAATTCATCATTAGGGATGCGAATTCAACCAATTACATCTGAAATTCAAAATTCAAATCCCCATCAGGAAAAGCAACGCTAATGTGAACGATTAATTAAAGGAGAAATGCAAAATAATTCAAAGGCATTTAAAATGAACACCATCTACTCTTGATCGAGTCATGCCCACTCGAACAGAGTGGGGGGGACCAGATGATGTGGGATATTACATCATCGGTTCAAGCACCGACAGATTATTCTGTGAGGGCACGTGGCTTAATGATCGAGCAGATGGATAGTCGATCAGAGGCTGAGGAATTGGTCAACGGAGTAGTAAGGCGTTAAGACATTTTGTGAAGAGCAGTTTAGTGATCCCTAACATTGGGGAAACGTGGCCAAGGCGGTTACGACGTGGGGCAAACCATTATCCATGAAAACAGGTATAAGGAGTGGAAAGAAGAAGGGAGAGAGGTACGCGATATACAACTTTTTACCAGTCATAATAGAAAAGGAGGAAAAATCTAACTTAAGCATCGGAGGGCCAAGCGAGATATTCTCTCTCCGGTATTAGCTTTTTTGTAGGTACTTGGAGCGATTAACCGGCGTAGAGGACGAGATCTGAAGAAATCCAACCGGTTTGAGGTAACAATTTGATACCACTATCGGACCAACTCGTCATCTTGACATTCCTTTTCTTTTTGTCCCAAACGACCCTTTCGACCTAGGTCCCAAGCTAAGGAGAACTAAACAATTTAATCGTAATTGTTGTTTGTTTATCCCTTTAAATTTTAAAATTGTGTTGTTTATTCCTTGAAGTGAGGTTTAGATGTGATGTGTTTAATTGTAAAAATATTTAGTTATATGAGATTTTGTGTTTATATATTATTTATGTTAAGTTTAATCATACTTTACCTATTGAAACTGATAATATGTTTTTTTTTTTATTATTATTAAGACTTCAGTGGTTATGGAGTTTTTGTTGCTTTATTTGCTGAGAAAAGAAGAAGAAAAAGAAGAAGTTTTTGTTGCGAAAAAGAAGAGAAGAAATGAATGTTATTTTGTAAATTTTAAAATGAAAAATAGAAATGAAATGATGGATTATACATCCCACCTCCTAGGTGGGATATGGTATCATGAAATTGCTTGGTTAAATGTCGGGCCATTACCTTTTTCATGGACTTTTCATGTTTGAACCAAACATAATAATAAGAAGGAAATAGTATGAAATGAGGTGATATCACCCCCTATCAAGCCTACCAAACGCACCCTTAGTGTATACTTTAGTTAACAATATCATTTAGCATAGGTAGATATTTACTTAAGCATATACGCAACATATACTTAACCATATACTGAAGTGAACTTATACAGTTATTATGTCTTGTTGTAGTATATGTAACATATACATTACGTAAACACAAAAAATACGTCAAATCGGATATGAAGAACCATTTGAACTCCTGCTTACATTGAGATACGACCTCTTATTACAACATTTATCTAAAATATAAAATATCATGTTTAATAAATATTATTATCAATAAAGAACATATTTATTATTCATTTTATTCACTACTGGACATTTCATTACACTTTTTCGGATTTGGACATGTTTTCGTTAGGTATTGAATGAACAAAAATGTATTAGACCGAGATGGAGGTTGCGCTTTCTGCACTGCATGTTTATGTGGAAATGATTGTCCTACCACAATTTAATACTCAAGTACTCATTAGAAACTGCAAGACAACCTTTGTTTTGGTTTATGTCAAGTATATCTTCAGTATCTTTTACTGTGTCTGCCATAGTATCAGCAACACTGTTGTAACCCCTAAAATATTATTTACTATTTATGGAGCTCGACTTTATTTTCATATATATTAAGTTTCTTAATTTGATGCATTTAATTACTATTATTTGCATTAAATTGAGTAATTATTATTAAGTCTAAGACATAAAGAATTTATTTTATTTTTAATTATTAAAATTGGATTTATTTAGCCCAAGTATCGGTTCTATTTTTAAAATCGAGCCTTGGATAAATTGAAAATTCTAGATAAACAACTGAAGCCCGAATATTTAATCTATTCGAGCCTAATCATTTTCGAGCGAGTCCAATTATTATAGCCGGCACATTTAAGTTAATCTAGACTATGTTCGATTTTATTTCGGCCCATTTCATGTAGTCGAGCCCATATTCGATTTTAATTTAGTCCATTTCAAAAATCGATCCTATGTCGATTTTTATATCTGAGCCCAATTATTTTTATTAGTTTCGGCCAACTAATTTATTTAGTCCAAGTTCGGTTAATTTCCTTAGCCGAGCATTTAATTTCTTAGTCAATTTTCGATTTAATCGAGCCCAAGTCAAATTGAATTTACTAGCCCGTTTTAGGATTTTAAAGCCCGGTTGTAAAGCCAAATAACAAGCAAACCCTAAGTTCATACACACTATTATATATATAACACCATCTCCCAACCTTATTACAAACCCTAGCCCAACAATCCTCATTTCATCACTCTTCATCATCATCTCCTTCCTTAGCATAAATCCACCATCTCCATAGCTTAAGCTTCAAAAATCTGGCCACCGTGCTCATTTTTCCAGTGAGTTTCTGTCACCATCGAGCCACGGCTAAACCAAGCTCACATCGCACCATCCCAGCTCGCTCTCGCGTGTCTCGCACCATCCCAGTGCGAGCTCGGTCCGTACGCACGTCACCAGCAAGCCCCGCTCACGAACCCGTCCATCTCGTCCGTACACGACCGTTCACGCCCGCTCGTGTCGCTACGAGCCCCGTCCAACAATCCTGCAGGCAGATCCGCGCGAGTCCAGGTCCCCTAGTCCATACGCGCACCGATCCAGCATCCATACGCCCATGCACCTCTGCCCCGTTCACGTCTCAACCGCGTCCGTGGTCTATAAAAGCCCAGGTTCGCGCCTACATCTGCCAGACCCGCGACGCCACACCTCAACCGAGCCCAAGTCCACGCGTCCAGCCCGAGCAGACCACAACCGAGCCACCTTGGTTTAGACCTGACCCAGCTGCGCCCAGGTCCTACCCCTTCAGCCCAGATCCGGGTTAAGTTCAGGGGCGAAGCCAGAAATTTTGGTTGCTGGGGTCGGGGGGTCTTACACGGTGTCTTATATAGATCCGCCCCTGCTGCCGGGGTCTTATTATTTTTTTAATGGGGTCTTACACGGTGAAATTTTGTTACATACAAGTGGTTCAACGCAAAGCGTCAGTGTCGGACGACCCCAGCCACTGAACATAGCTTCGCCACTGGTTAAGCTTCCTCGGTTCGACCCAGTTCCATAAATCGATCTATTTTCACTAGCCGGATCTGTTTCTGATTTTCATTTCGAGCCTATTTAAGGTATAATGGCTTAAACCAACTCCAATGGCTTAGATGTGATTAATAAGATGTTATCAAAATGTTATAAACGATTTTTGATCTCTTGATATATAAGGGGTAAAATGGTAATTTAAATTTGATAAATTTTTTTGAATTGTCTTGAGGCTTAGGATGCGGGTCGTGAAATATCTGGAGTTCGTTTGATAGACGAACGAGATTTTGTATATTTGACCGGTTAATGCCCGTTTTTAGTTGAATGGGTTGTAGGTTGAATTTGGGTGCAATATTTTGACAATATCTCATGTGTATGATGAGGATACTATATTTTAAATTTGGTAATTTTTTGGCACCGTTTGATATAGATTAAAAATCGAGACATTAGCCTCATTTCGCGATAATTTTAGAAATATTAGTCCGGTTGCGATTTAGCTGCAGTGGTTGAATATAAATTCATTATAAATCACTTAAAAATTATGATCTATATATCGCTTTAAATGAGTTAGGACTTTCAAGAATTGGAAATCCTGGTTTTATCCGGTTCTGATAACCGGGTAAATTTTGGATCCGAGTTTACTCGATCGAACCCTAGTACTGTTTAAATAACTTTAGACATCATAAAAGTAATCCTTAACGCCTATCATCATCCCGCACATGTGTTTGACTCTCGTCCGACCGTTGGAGCTGAACCACCGAGTGCTTGCCCGTGCACCGATTCCGTATGATCTACCATCTACGTGATATTTTCCATTAGTCGTGGTCCAAGAATGCCCCTGCGTCAGTAACCGTGGTACCGTTTCAAACTCGTGCATTGGCTATGTCGTGTGAGCCGAGCTCGTGTTGGCTCCAAGTTGCCACGCCAAACCTGGACCACGGTTAAATCAAACTTCACATAGTCAAGCGAATGATCGATCGACTCCGAGTGAGCCGTCAGTCCAGTTTAGTCGAACCAGTATGGACGGTTCGAGGAAAATTTCAGTTCAACCGAACCAGTCCTGGCAGTCCGAACGATTCGGAAGTTTAGTTCGGAATATCGGTTTGAGCGTGAATCGAGAATCTATTTTTTTCCAAACCAGTCAGATAAGTTTCAGTCAGATTTAAGACATTAATCAGATTTAAGTCCAGTCAGAATATAGTGCAGACTTAAAAATATTTCAGAGAACTCTATTATGCCTCAAAGACAATAAATTCTCAAAATCAACTCGTAAATGCCTAAAATGATTTTTAAAACGAATGAGCGAACCTAGACAGATCAGATAACAAAATCAAGTTTTTTTTTATGACCCATATACTTAAAATCTTTCGCTCAATATTTTGTAGCCTGAGGAGAGTCGAGCCTCAACTTTCTACCAGATATTTCAGTATTTGCATTCGCCAGCTTCCAGGTGGGGACCACTGTACTGTGTATCTCATCGCTTTTAATTATTTATCATGTTTGAGGTATATATGTGATTAAATTGCTGGATCGAGACGGAAGAGTGATCCCGTCTTGGTCAAGTATTCATATTTCAGTTATGACTTGGATGTGTATGATTAGGGCCCGTCTAAGTCTAGCATCCAGATGGGGTGATTAGTGCCTTTCCTTGATGTCTATGGGAGGGAACCCCATAGTGTGCACATGAGTACCGGTTTACCGTTACTCCCATAGTTAGCCTGATTTATTTATATATATATGCTGATTATATGATGTGTTATTAAATGTGCTGAATATTTAGTGTTGGTTCCAGCGGAGCATCGTTGATTCATTTATGATCACGCCTCCCCACTAACCATTTTTCAGGTGACGGGGTCCTGCGTGGCGCGTGAGCTGATATGTAGTGGTGGTCATCAGCCAGAATATTTTTGAATGAACATGCCATGTAGTATTTGAACATGTTTGGATTATCTATGTTTGTTTGATGCTTGTGTGTGTTTTCTGAACTTGCATTTTCTTCCGCATTTCAGAAATGTGTTTCAGATTTCAGAACAGCATTTCACTAATTCAGTATTCAAAATTTCAGTTTATGCATGCCTAATTCCAATATCTCTCATGGCGCTTTTTAGAGTAATAAATTTTACTTGGCTGCATGCATAGTAGTAAAAGAGTTCAATTATAAGATTAAAGTTGAGTAGCATCCCGTAGATTAAAGTTAAAGTATTTTTAAAAAATTATTTAGAGTTTTTGAAAATTTAATCAGTGTTTTCCTAATATAGCGCGAAAAATTTACTCTGATTATAGTAGGTTTAGACGGGGTGTTACAAATGTTGATCCAAACTCCGATATGATCGATAAACACCATTAATTCACATAGTTTCCTACGTGTCTAGAAATCCAAAATTGTCAGTGTAGATAAAAAAAAATCAGGAGAAACAAAAATAAAATAATGAAAATAAAATTTCCTTTAGATTTCTAAAATTACCTTCTTCATTTATCCGAGTCTCAGCCTGCCGGTCATTGTCGTCGTACGTCGAGCCACGAATCTAAGTTATCGCCCCAAATTTTTAATTCTCAACTGAGCCAAGTGGGACCATGCAACCCTCCGCTGCCGCTAGTCGTTGCATCGTCTGCGGTCACTCATAGGTAAGACCTTTGCACCTCGAGCCACAAATCTAAAATGTCGCCTGAAAAGTTTAATTATTAATCGAGAGCCAAGTTGTACCAAGCAACCCTATGCCGTCGCTGGCCGTCGTATCGTCTGGCGATCTCCAATACTAGATTGTTTGTTTTTTTTAAACAGAGAATAAAGGAAGATATCGCAGTTTGATTTGAAAAAATCAATCACATGAAACGAACATAACATACCCCATATTTTTGGAAAGATTTTTATAATTTTATTATTGGAATGGCGCATGTTACAGGATTGAGAAGACAACGAGATTAATGGGAGCAATAGAAAAACCGTATATTTGATAAAATCATTTTCTATATGAACTAGTTTGGTAAAACTTCTCCACAGTCGTAATTATGAACACATGATAAGTATGTAAATTCGTTTTTCATATTTTATTTTAAATAACTATCTGTAAATCATAATTCGGAGATGATATGGGATATTATACACACTGGACCGGTTCGCTTGATCAACCAAATAGATCCACCTGGCGGGTCAAATAGAGTAGTCGTCAAGTGATTAGGGTTGAGAGTCAAAGATATATAAACCCAAGAGCACTGGAAATCCACTCACTTCATCGAGCCCTGGTCGAGGAACCAGATGGTCGAATAGCGGTGGTCAAGTCGACCACTCTTTATCGTAAGGACAGCTCGACGATCGTGTCAGATCTGGTCGAAACATCAGGACCTCTGAATAAATCCCTAGCACGTGTCTAGGGGACGCGTGGCGAAAGTCGATTGGTCTATGAGGGTAACATTTTTTGACAGATTCTGACACATTCTGACATAAAAGATAGTGGAGGCAGGCGACTGTAAGGTCGGGCAGCTGGGGCAGCTAGCTTATCATAGCCGGGCAGCCTCTAGGGCAAGGTAACTCGCCCCTATAAATAGGGGCGAGATTTCTAGTTTTCCATACAATCTCTCATACTTATATATTCTCTACATATATTCTTCATTTTCTCAAGACTGACTTGTGATGTGAGAGTTTCGTGCAGGTCTCGGCGTTCTACCAGCGAGGAAGGCGAGCTTGGAGCGGTTCTCAGCTGGTCGGAGATTACACTTGTATTATTGGCGCCGTCTGTGGGGACTTCTGTTCAAAAAGTTGTGTTGCGAGCTCAACCATGGCGGACGGAATCCTTGTATGAATCTGCAAGCGTCGTTCGACGATGCTTGGACGACAACCAGGACGATGGCAATAGGACCACCACCTAGTTTTTCTGGGCCGTTGCAAACACTGGTGGCCCCAACACCTACGCCCCAAGGTGTGGGCGTCACATCAGCAGTCCCGGTCGTGGGGAAAGGCACGAGCAGAGAGTAGGAGGCTCGTGGAGCAACACTGATGATGATTCTCGCGCCATCGCAAGAAGATCCAGTCGCGACGCAGCAAAGAGGACCAGTGGTGTAGACGGTGGCGCCGCTTACTAAAGGACAACCGGGAGGAGCGACGGCCACCCAACAAATGGTGACGATGACCAGGGAGGAGATGCAGAGGATGATGGCCAACGCGGCGGCGCAGGCAGTACAACAAGTTACCACCAAACATCTCAAGCTACCACTGCGCCGACCACGGTGGTCGGAACCCAGGAAGAGGACGTGTTGAGTTATGGCGGAGGAGGAGATCTCCGGGATAGGGCAATGGAGAGGATGACAGAGCAACTCCGTCAGTTGCAGGAGAAGGTAGAGGGGAGGCCTGATAGGCGTGCTCGAGGACATCTATTTTTTAGGGAGATTCTGGCCGGGGCGCGGCCCGCGAGTTTCAGGGAGATAAATCTTACCTTTGACGGATCGACCGACCCGTCGAGGCATGTGAAGGCATTTGAAAATATGTCCGTATTGCATGGATATTCAGATCTGGTCAGTTGCAGGGCATTCCTATCGACCTTGCAAGGAGGCACGCTCGATTGGTTTCATCAGCTTGCCCCGGGGTCGATTACGAATTTTGAGGACTTTGCTGGTTAACTTACCAATCAGTACTCGAGCGCAATGGCTCAGGAAAAGACGTACCTTTCCTTAATGGCGATGCTACAAGGGGAAAAAGGTGTCTTTTATAGGTATGTTGCTCGATATAACCAGATGTGCTTGAAGGTGCCAACGACTGTGGACGAAGTAAAAGCAGGAGGGTTGATCAGGAGTTTACGACTGGGGCCTTGTCGAACGTCGTTAGCAAAAATGCCTGCTAGGACTTACGATGATGTGCTGAAAAGGTGCAGAAAATACATCAATTTGGAGGAGACGGAAGCTGAATTTGATAAGCTCGAGGAGGTGGCGAAGCCTGAGCTAAAGAAGGGAAGGACAAATTCGCCCAGGAGAGAGTCACCCATAAGGAATTCTCCAAAGAGGGGTCCACCCAGAAGGTCATCGCCCAAAAACGATAGGCGGGGTCCGTTGCGCTCGGGACAGGAGAACCGTTGGCAAGGACGACCTCTTTTAGCAAATGGCCAGAGATATAACAATTTCACACTGATAAATGCAAAGGTGAGAGAGGTTCTAGTGGCAATAGAAGTAAAGCTAGAGAGCAAGGAAGTCACCTGGCCAAAACTAAGGTTTGAAGGGCCAACTCAACCCAGATCGAGCAGATATTGTCGATTCCATAGGGACTATGGGCATACCACGGAAGATTGTAGGCACTTGAAGGATGAGATTGAGCAACTTATAAGAGCGGGGCACTTGAATGGACTTGTTATTTGTGATCGACCAAGAGGGAAGGAGAGAAGGAAATGTAGGGAGGATTCAGTAGTAAGGAGTGAAGGAGAAGATGATGGAGAAGATGGTGCTCGGAGGGAGAGAGGTGGTTGATGGGGCGATGTGGATAAAAAAAGACGAGGAAATAATGATGGCCGAGGAGAGCAAGGGGGAAGCGCCCGCGAAGAGGGGCACGATTTACATGATCTTGGGGGGACCAACGGATGGTGATTCAAATAACGCGAGGAAAGAGCATGTGTGAGCTATTAAGGGCAAGAGGGAGGAGGTTGGGATAACTGGTCGAATGCCAGTGATTAGTTTCCGAGCGGAGGATGCTGAGGGGATTTCATTACCCCATAATGATGCGCTGGTGATTACGGCGGAGGTCGCAGGTTTTGACGTGAAGAGGGAGTTCATCGATACGAGAAGTTCGATCGATGTAATGTTCTATTATTACTTCACGCAAATCAATACAAAATTGAACTTGGAGTTGAAGCCGGTGGCGACGACTTTGTATGGTTTTAATGGGGGCGAGGTGATGCCGATTGGAGAGGTGAGCTTGACGATAGCATTAGGATCAGGCGACACCCGAAAGGTGAGGATGGTGAGGTTTGTTGTGGTGGGAGCAGAATCATCGTATAATATTATCCTGGGGAGGACTGGCCTGAACGCGTTTCAAGCGGTCGTGTCGACGTACCACATGACGATCAAGTATCCGGTAGACAAAAACGTGGGCGAGATCGCGGGAGACCAGCTTACCTCGAGGAGATGCTATCAAACCACTGTGAGCAACAACAGGCAGCTGGCGAGGAAGCAGATGAAGGGCAGTGAGGAGGTGCCGGATCGACCAGGTGGGTCGAGGTCGAAGGAGGAGAATGGTAAGTAGGATCAAGGAAAGACGAAGGCGGACATGCAGCCCAGAGGAGGTCTTGATGGTGCGAGGCTGTGATGGTCAGAAATTCAGGACTGGGAAGGAGCTGGAGGAGCCGATTAGGACGAGGCTGGTCGAGCTAATACGGGAGTTCGCAGATATCTTTGCCTACAGCGCGGAGGAATTGATGGTGATTGACGCAAAAGTGATTGATCATAGATTGAATATCGACCTCAGTGTGAGGCTGGTAAAGCAGAAGAGGAGACACCATGGCCGAGATGGACAAGATAATAGAGCAGGAGGTCGGAAAATTGATGAAGGCAGGCCACATTAAGGAGATGCAATTCCCGGAGTGGTTGTCGAACACAGTGACGGTGTCGAAATCAGAGAGAAAGTGGAAGATGTGCATCGATTTCTGAGATCTAAACAAAGCATGCCCGAAAGATCTATATCCACTACTGAGGATAGACCAGCTTGTAGATTCCACGGCAGGATGCGAATTTCTTAGCTTGATGGATGCGTCCCAGGGCTACCATCAAATTCCCTTAGCTCGAGAAGATAGGAAGAGGGAGAGTTTCATAACGAGCAAAGGGACGTATTGCTATGTGGTGATGCCATTTGGCTTAAAGAATGCGGGGGATACATACCAAAGGTTGGTCGATAAGATTTTTAAAGACCAACTGGGGCGGAACATAGAGGTTTACGTTGATAACATGTTGGTGAAGAGACGAGAGGAGATCGATCATGTGGGCGATTTAAGGGAGACCTTCATGACGTTGAGGAAGTATGGTATGAAGCTGAACCCCGCTAAGTGCTCATTTGGGGTTAAATCTGGAAAATTCTTGGGGTACATGGTAACAAAAAGGGGAATTGATGTAAACCCAAAGAAGGTGCACGCAGTGGTCGAGATGAAACCCCCCACGAAGGTGAAGGAAATGCAAATCTTGACTGGTCGAATAGCGGGTTTGAGCAGGTTCATTTCAAAAGTGGTGGAGAAGAGCAATCCCTTGTTCAAAACGTTAAAGAAAAGCTCGAAATTCCAGTGGATGGTCGAAGCTCAAAAGGTTTTCGAGGAGTTGCAGGTGGTGCTCACTAACTTACCTTTGTTAGCCAAACCTGTCCAAGGGGAAGATTTGGTGCTCTATATATCAATTGGTGAGAATATCGTGAGCTCGGTGTTATTGCACGAGGAGGGGACAACTCAATTCCCGATATAATATTCGGAGATTGAGAAGTGCGCGTTGGCGGTGGTCGTGACGGTCAAGAAACAGAGGCCCTACTTTCTTAATCATAGGGTGAAGGTGCGGACGAACATGCCCCTGGAGCAAATGCTCGGTCGACCCTCGGTGTCGGGTCGACTAGTGAAATGGGAGATCGAGCTAAGTGAATACTATGAGCCGATGAGAGCAATCAAGGCACAAGTTTTGGTTGATTGCATTCAAGAAGGCACTAAGTCTGAGGAGGAATCAGGAGGAGCGTGGCAACTATTTGTGGACGGGTCCGTGTCGAGAAATGGTGCTGGGCTGGACATTGTTATTATCTCACCCAAAGGAGATTATCTGGAGTTTGCTGCAAAAATGGGATTCCGATTGTCGAACAATGAAGCAGAATATGAGGCAGTGGTTAAGGGGTTGCAGTTGGCTATAGCTGGGGGTGCTCAAAGGATACAAGTCCATTCAGAATCCCAGTTGGTGGTAGGACAGTTTCATGAGGGTTTCAAGGTGAAGGAGGAGAGGTTGCAGCGTTATGTGGATTTGATGAAGAGGTTGCAAGAAGAGTTTCAATCTTTCAAGCTAATGCAAGTACCACGATAGGAAAATGGCCGAGCAGATCTATTGTCCGAAATTGCTCAAAGTTTGGTAGACTTCAAAAGCCGGAGCGTAACTCTGCTCCATATGGAGAAGAGTGTGGTCGAGCCTGAGGTAGCGGAGATCGAGGAGGTTGAAGATTCGAGATCCTCAATCTTGAGAAAGTTGCGAGAAGGTGTGGTGAAGGTGTTGAGGAGATTCTTCGAGCAGGGAGGGGTCATTTACGAGCTATCATATGCTGGACCACACTTGAGGTGTGTAACTAGGGAGGAAGGCCGATATGTGCTTAAGGAGGTGCACGGATGATGCTGCAGTGATCATAGCAAAGCATGAGATACTAAGAGCAGACTATTTTTTGCCAACGATGAATGTCAATGCTAAGGAGGTGGCGAGGAGGTGCTTACAATGCCAAATGCATGGCCCGCTTCCATCAGCCCGCGGAGATGACGACAACGATGAGTACCCCAATTCCATTTGCCCAATGGGGCATCGACCTAGTAGGGCCAATGCCTCAAGCAATCGGACAACGAAAATTCTTGATAGTGGCGGTCGATTATTTCACGAAGTGGGTGGAGGCCGAGCCATTGGCAAAGATCACAGAGGAAAAAGTCATACATTTTTTGTATAACAATATTTGTTGCAGGTTTAGAGTCCCGAAGGTCCTTATACCCGACAATGGAACACAATTCAATAGCAAGCGGATCCAGGCGAAGATATGAAGATTGTGCAACACTTTGCCTCTGTCGCCCACCCGCAGGCTAATGGACAAGTTGAGGTGACCAACAAGATTATCTTAAATGGGCTAAAGACAAGACTGGAGAAGGCCTCGGGGGCGTGGGTCGATGAACTAACATCAGTACTTTGGGCATACTGGACCACCCCGAGGTCGACAACCGGAGAGACGCCTTTCAGTCTGTTCTATGAGATGGAAGCACTGCTACCAGTTGAGGAGGTGTTACAATCACAACGATCGAGCACTTATGACCAAAGGCAGAATATTGAGTTGATGATGGCAGCCTTTAATACAATTGAGGATCTTAGAGTTCAGGCCTCGACCAGGGTCGAGGTGTACAAACATAGAATGCGGGCGGCACATGACCGAAAGGTGAAAATTCACAGATTTTAGGTGGTCGACCTGGCATGGAAGAGGATTGACGTGCTGAAACATGTCGACAAACTGGAGCCAAACTGGGAAGGACCCTACCTGGTAAAAAAAGTGCATGCTGGAGGAGCTATTCCCTGAAGGATGCCGAGGGAAGGTTACTAGCCACGTCATGGAATGTTGCCAATCTCAAGAAATATTATGTTTGATTTTTTTTATGGTCGAGCGATTAAATTGATGTAATTTCGAATCGTAATTTTCCTAAGGATTACCAAGGTTGCTCTTTTCTGTTTCAAAGGAGTTCTCATATGATCTTAATGGATTCCTTTTATGGTTTGCATGCATTCCCTATATGGTCACTTAAAAAACTCGGTGTGGTTTATTCAAGATATGGATATCGTTTACTTGGAAATGTTAAAATGACTTCGTCAATTTCTTGTATAGATTCATTGGTCTGCTCATATGATATGCATAAATTGCTTATGTGGTATCTTGGAATTGCTAGGAGAATTCAGCGGTACACTTTCCCTCTTGCCGAAATCCAACAGCGATTCAGCGAAGACATTTGATATGAGACAGATTTTTTGTATGGTGTGCATGGAGTCACGGACACGATCTTGATGATGAGTTACTCGAGGAAACAAGAAAAAGTCCCTCGTTTTCGGAACATTACTTATCCCGCGATAGGGGTGGGCGAGCGGTCGCTTGCTTTCGGAACATTCCTTGGGATGGAAAGGTGGTCGAAAAAGTCCACGCCTCTGGGCTGGACGACCTCCATGTTTTCGGAACAACCCCTGGGTGGGCAAGTGTCAAGAAAATAAGTCCCTCGTTTTCGGAACATCCCTGATCCTGGGATATGGGTGGGCGAGTGGTCACTTGCTTTCGGAACATTCTTTGGGGTGAGCAGGTGGTCGAAAAAGTCCACGCCTCCGGGCTGGACGACCACCATGTTTTCGGAACATTCTCTGGGGTGGGCAAGTGTCAAGACAAAAGTCCCTCGTTCTCGGAACATCCCGCGATAGAGGTGGGTGAGTGGTCGCTTGCTTTCGGAACATTCCTTAGGGTGGGAAAGTGGTCGAAAAAGTCCACGCCTCCGGGCTGGACGACCACCATGTTTTCGGAACATCCCCTGGGGTGGACAAGTGTCAAGACAAAAGTCCTTCATTTTTGGAACATCCTACGATAGGGGTTGGCGAGTGGGCGCTTGCTTTCGGAACATTCTTTGGGGTGGGCAGGTGGTCGAAAACGTCCACGCCTCCGGGCTAGACGACCACCAAGTTTTCGGAACATCCCCTGGGGTGGGAAAGTGTCAAGAAAAAAGTCCCTCATTTTCGGAACATCCCATGATAGGGATGGGCGAGTGGTCGCTTACTTTTGGAACATTCCTTGGGGTGGGCAAGTGGTCGAAAAAGTCCACGCCTCCGGGCTGGACGACCACCATGTTTTCGAAACATCCCCTGGGATGGGCAAGTGTCAAGACAAAAGTTTCTCATTTTCGGAACATCCCGCGATAGGGGTGGGCGAGTGGTCGATCCTAGTGTTGGATCGTGAAGACGTGGAGCCTATTGGAGACCTCGGAGACCGGTCGATGATTTCTACTTAGTCTTATTGGATTCGCGTAAATTCGTGGTTTTATCAGACGCGATGGAGCAAGTTCTTGGAACGCCTAGATCAAACCACGTGTGTGGAACAACATAGCAAGGCGTCGAACAGATTGAATAGGTTTATCACAATACGGAGGGAAGAAGGACAAATCTAAAAGCCACTTCAATCAACATGATGACACTCAAAATCCAACTGATGTATATTACACTTGGATTATTGATACTCACTGGGTGGAAATGAGAGTCTCATTGATGTCTTTTACGAAAAATGGAATATCACAACACGATATCGAGCACATCAAGCGTACACACGTTTTAATTTTACTTAATCATGTTTACATACAGTTGCTCAAATTAGGATGGAGAGAGGATTCACATATTGTAAGGATCGCCCAAGTCATTTTCGTAATAAGTTGCAGTATAAAGCAAAAACTATAAGGAAAGGAAATCGAAACTTCATTCAACAAATTCAAAGATACAATAGTAAAATGAGAATACATCAACCAAACTAGAAATTATTTAGAAGGGGCAGAGGTGGATGGAGCAGCAGGGGTCGACTGCGCGGCTGCAGTCGACAAAGTGGCAGCACCAGGGGTCGACTGCGCGGCTGCAGTCGACGAGGTGATAGTGGCAGTGGTCGACTGTGTAGCCGCAGTCGATAAGGAAGCACCGGCGGTAGTCAACTGCACAACTACAGTCGACAAGATGGCGGCAGCGGTGGTCGGCTGCATGGCAACAATCGACAACGTAATAGCGGCAGCAGAAGATTGAGCAATAGCTGAAGTGGAGGGGCCGGAGGTGGACGAGGGAGCACTGGTAGTCGAGGGTTGAGGAGGAACAATGACGGAGAGATGGATCATGGGCGTTTCGCCGGGTTTAGGCAAGTCGAAGGAGCTCTTCAAAGACTTGCCCCTGGCCAAAGCCTGCTCCAAGGACTCCGACCACCAGGGATGCTCAACAGGAAGGTTGGGATCGTCCGTGAAGTTGGAAGGCACAGTGGGGATTTCCTTCTACGTCTTATCATGATCAAGCTCGCCCGTGAACCCTAGCTCCTTCAGCTGTCGCTCGACCTCTTCTATACTGTAGGTGTAGAAATCCAGCTCTATCCCCGAAGCCTCTTTAAAAAAGGCGGTCGAGCTGAGATAATCCTGGATTAGTTGTTCCCGATAAGCCTTGAAGAAATCCTGACCAAACTGGGATCTCCACAAGGCTTTACGAGATTGCTCCATTGTAGCAACAACGGCAGCCTCGACCTCTTTCTTTCGACTAGCCCGTTCTGCCTCGAGGACTTGGTCCTTGGCCTTCAGCGTATCCTCGTAACGCTGCTTATCTTTCTTAAGGTGCCCCGACAACTCGTGACGCAGCTTAAGCAGCTCTTAGTTCTCGGCCTTGAGCCGCTTATTCTCTTCATCAAGACGCCAGTTGTCACCTTCGATCACCAGTAATGGTCGAGCAGAGCTATTCAATGTCTCCTCGAGGAGGGGCGACGAAGACCAAAGTCTGCACGAGTGACAAAAGTTAAGATACAAGCGGGAGCAACAGAGATCAGAAACTGAGCCTGAAAATAGTGGTAGTAGAGGGGCATACCTGTATCAAGGCACGAACAACATACTCGCCCTGGGCTCGGCGGTCGACAGCCCAACGATGCGTGTCCTTGAAGGGTAGAAGGCTTATAAGGTAAGAAATGGCCTCTCGGGGGCTAGATCCCACCAAGGAGATTTGAGGAGATGGTTGTTGCGCGAGCTGGGTCCAACAGACTTCGCCTCGTGATGAGGTCGCTTGCTGGGGAAGTTGGGGCGATCGACCGTCTGACCAGCCGATTGAGAACCGACCACCACTGAGCGTGGTCATTTTTTAGATGCTTCAGCATCCCTGGTCGAGTGGCTAGAGTGGTGGTCGGCCTGCTTGGGTGGAGGAGAGGGGGCCCTTTGTTTGCTCGAGGAAGGAGAAACCCCTGACTTGTCGGTACGCGCAGGGACCTTCTTAGTCGATGAGGTGTTTTTGAGCTTGTCGGAGGCACTCGAGGAGTCCCTGATAGTAGACTTCTTTTTAGCATACTTTTTCAGATCGGGCTTGTTCAAAAATCCCTCTGCAAACAAGTTAAAACAAGTTAAGGTAATACAGGCTCAAGTATTAGAGAAAATAATAATTCCTGATCGAGTACCCGCTCGAGCTTGCATCTGGAGGTCAGCTAGAGACTGGCCGACCCGCAGCCCGATAATGGTCTCGACAACCAGAGGAGAAAAGGGTTTGTGAGTAAGTATGCAACAGTAATGGAGAAAGTTGCCGTCCTTAAGCAGAGTAGAGGAAACAACGGGGTTCGAGTTCCATAGGGCGATGCGGCAGTCGAATATCGGATTCCTGGCAAGAGTTTCGACCTCAAAAGGGAGTTCCTTGAGCCAAGGAGTACTGGCCTAAGGAAAAGGGGTTTTGGGAGTAACATACACGAATTTCTCTTTCCACTTAGGAACGTTCGAGGGGCGGTCAGCTATAAAATAGGTATTATTGCGGCTCTTCAAATACAACCCCCCAGAATGCTTAGAAGCCAAGTAGCAATAATGGGAAAATGGGAGGTCGACTCGGCCCATGCAGAAGAAGGAGATGATGATGAAAGTGGTCAAAATCCTAGAAGTTTAATTCTTAATCGAGAGCCAAGTTGTACCAAGCAACCCTATGCCGTCGCTAGCCATCGCATCGTCTGTCGATCTCCAATACTAGATTTTTTTTTAAACAAATAATAAAGGAAGATATCGCATTTTGATTTGAAAAAATCAATCACCTGAAACAAACATAACATGCCCCATATTTTTGGAAAGATTTTTATAATTTTATTATTGGAATGGCGCCTGTTACGGGATTGAGAGGAAGATAACGAGATTAATGGGAGCAATAGAGAAACCATATATTTGATAAAAGCATGTTCTATATGAACTAGTATGGTAAAACTTCTCCGCAATCGTAATTATGAACACATGATAAGTATGTAAATTCGTCTTTCATATTTTATTTTAAATAACTATTTGTAAATCGTAATTTGGAGAGAAATATGAGAAAAATTATAAGATGGTATGATTGCTAGTGCCCAAATTAATAAAAAAATTGTATTAAGAGAAAAAAATATCAAAATTAAATATACATTTACAAAGTTTGAAAAAATTTATTTATATTTATACCAAGCCTGATTCTAGATCCAAAATGAATATACAAATAACATTCGAAGCATAGATTTTTTTCACGTCAGCATTCGAAACGTGTGAGTCTGCCACATAGGTTAAACACATTTTGAATTAATATATAGAGTGAGATTTGTGGGTGTAATTTTTACGGTGCTTAGTTTCTCTGCCGAAGAAAACTTAAAATCCCAAGCCGCCGCGCCTCGTCAGTTTCAGTCCGATTGCCTTTCCCGGAGATGACGAGCTTGGGCCAGTGGTCGCCTTCGACCGCTCGGCCCACCTCCAGTTGATGTTCACCTCTGTTCTCGCCGCTGCTAGTTGTTGGTCGATCCAATTTTTCGATCCTTGGTTGATGCGGGGCTCGCGGTGGTGCGCCGTCAATTGTCGGTCGTTGTTTGCTCGACGATTGGATTCTTATCCGCCGTTAGGTCTCCGCTTTTCGAAGGTATGCTCCTCGATCTTCTCTATGTTGTTTTCGTCGATTGGCCTGCCTTCTGGTGGGGCTGCCGGCGAGCCTCCTCGTTTGTCGCCGTCTTTGGTGTCTCGGGTTGGTTGTGCTTGCCTTCTGGTGGGGCTTCTTGCGTGGACTTTCGAGATTGGATGTCCGGTGGCTTGGTGGTGGTGCAGGGCGGCGAGTGGCTCTTCGGGGGTGGGAAGGGACTCTGCTTTTTCGACTCTTTCTGTCGGGGAAGTCAGAGTTGAGGGGCGAGTCACTCCCTCCCTTCTGGTTTTCTGGTGTTTGGAAACTGGGGAGGTTTTTGGCTCTGCCGAGCCTGGCTAGTGGTTTTAGGCAAGCTCGTGCCGGGCTGATGTGTGGAGCTGGCTGGTTGTCCTCTCGGTTGTAGGTGGGTCGATTCGGGATTGCCTCGGGGGGTTGAGTTCACCTGCTGTATAGGCGTTCATGCAGTTTCGGTAGCAGTTCTCGGGCTCGAGGTTTTCTTTGTGTCGGTCGGTCGCTGCTGGTTGAGTTTAGTTCAGGTCGTCGGGGAAGGGCCCTTGTTTATCTATTCTTGCTTTTGTTGTTGTTTTTCTGTTTTTCTTTTTTATCTTTTTTGTGTTTGTTTGTGTTGGCTTGTGGCTGTTTGTTCTTGTTGTGTGTTAGGATTGTCTCTGGCTCGAGTGCAACTTAATTCTCCTGTTGGGAGCGCATTCGAGTATTCTCCTGTTGGGAGAGTTCTCTTTCGTTTTAGTAGTTGTCTTATAGTAGTTTAGCTTGTGTGTTGTGGTGGTTCTTATTCTCGTGTTGCGAGCAGTATTTCCGTTTAGGTTGCAGTTGTGATATTGTAACCTCCCAAGATTCGGGCTTTGCTCGTGTACATTGCTATTTGGCGTTTTTAATGAGAGTTTTATGTCGTTGGAAAAAAAAAAAAAAAAAGATTTGTGGGTGCAAATGTCATTGGGCTCTCCAACGCTGGGCCTACAATAAATTCCCTTTTCAGCATCGACATTAGGCGGCCCAAAACAAAACAGACGCATCAATTAATTTCCCGCCAAGACGTCCTCCGGAAGAAAAACCCATGCCCACAATTTCCAACCGCTTTTGCTCCCTTCTTAAAAAATGTTGCGATAACCAAAACCTCAAACAAGCCAAAGAGCTCCACGCCCACATAATCAAGAATCTGATTAACCCTGAAACTTTCCTGCTAAACAACCTCATAAATGGCTATCACAAGCTCGGCACCCATCTGTACGCCCGCAATGTGTTCGACCAAATGCCCAGCCCAAACAGCTTCTCTTGGAACACCATTCTCTCAGCCTACTCGAACAACGGGGACATCCCGAAAATGTTGGAAATTTTTGGCTCGATCCCGATCAAAGACGGGGTCTCGTGGAACTTGATCATTTCGGGCTACGTGAAACACGGGCTGGCCGAGAGGGCTTTACAGGCTTACAGGTCCATGCTGATGCATGGTCCTGAATATTTGAACCGGATCACGTTCTCCACGGTTATAATAATGCTTTCGAACAAGAATTGGGTGGATTTGGGTGTGGTTGTTCACGGGCAAGTGATAAAATATGGGTTCGGGTCGTATGTTTTTGTGGGGAGTCCTTTGGTGGATATGTACGCTAAATGTGGTTTGATAAACGAGGCCAAACGGGTTTTCGATGAGTTGCCTGAAAAGAATGTTGTTATTTACAACACGATGCTTATGGGTTTCTTGAGGAGTGGGATGGTAAAAGAGTCGACCGATTTTTTCGGGATCATGCCCGCGAAGGACTCAATTTCTTGGACGACGATGATTACTGGGTTAACACGGAATGGGATGCATAAACAGGCGCTCGATTTATTTCGGGAGATGAGGTTGAATGACCTGAGTATGGATCAGTTTACATTTGGAAGTGTTCTGACTGCATGTGGGGGTCTTTCGGCATCGAGAGGAGGGAAGCAGATTCATGCGTATATTATCAGAACCGATCAAATTGGGAGTGTCTTTGCAGCTAGCGCACTTCTTGATATGTACTCCAAATGTCGAGACATAAAAAATTCCGAGATGGTTTTTAGGCGGATGAGGAACAAAAATGTGGTGTCCTGGACAGCCATGTTAGTAGCCTACGGTCAAAATGGCTTTAGTGAGGAAGCTGTTCGGATTTTTTCCGAGATGCAGAGGAATGGAGTGGGGCCCAACGAATTCACTTTGGGTAGTGTGATAAGCTCTTGTGCGAATCTTGCCAGCTTGGAGGAGGGTGCCCAGTTTCATGGGCAGGCGCTCGTTTCGGGTTTGCTGTCCTTTATTACAGTCTCGAACGCGCTAATTACCTTGTATGCTAAATGTGGGAGCATTGACGAGTCTCATTTGTTGTTTACCGAGATCGAGTTTAAAGATGAGGTTTCTTGGACTGCTTTAGTTTCGGGCTATGCCAGATTTGGAAAAGCTAACGAGACGATTAGTTTGTTCGAGCAGATGTTGGCACACGATTTGAAGCCAGATGGTGTCACGTTTGTTGGAGTACTTTCTGCTTGCAGTAGAGCTGGATTTGAAGAAAAGGGCCGTCAGTATTTCACGTTAATGGTGGATAAATATAAAATTAGGCCGATCCTCGATCACTATACCTGCATGATCGATTTATACAGTCGTGCTGGGAATTTAGAAGACGCCAAAAAATTTATACTCGGAATGCCTTGTCAACCGGATAAGTTCGGTTGGGCCACATTGCTGAGCTCGTGCAGAAATCGTGGTAATATGGAGATGGGAAAATGGGCTGCGGAGTCTCTTCTCGAATTGGACCCACAAAACCCAGCGGGCCACGTTTTGCTGGCGAGCATTTATGCTGCTAAGGGAAAGTGGGATGAGGTGGCCAAATTAAGAAAAAATATGCGGGATAAAGGCGTGAGGAAGGAGCCGGGCTGCAGCTGGATCAAGTATAAGAACAAAGTTCACATTTTTACAGCAGACGACATGTCGAGCCCATTTTCAGGTCGAATATGTAAAGAACTAGAAAATATTCATTTGAAAATGACGGAGTTGGGATACGTACCCGACTTGAAATTTATTCTGCACGATGTTGAGGATTCGGAAAAACTGAAGATGCTAAGTCGTCACAGCGAAAGGCTTGCTATTGCATTCGGTTTGATATTTGTTCCACGTGAACTGCCGATTAAGGTTGTGAAGAACCTAAGAGTGTGTGATGACTGCCATAATGCGACCAAGTTCATGTCAAGGGTTACCGGGAGAGAGATTCTAGTGAGGGATTCCGTGAGATTTCATTTGTTTAAGGATGGAAAGTGTTCTTGTGGGGACTTCTGGTGACAAATGTGTATTCTTGATCGTGCAAGTAAATGATGGTGTTGAATTGAGAAAAAAATCTTTGAGTTTTAAGATGCTTACAAAAACATCGTTTGATTTCCGAATAATTTTTTTGACTGTGACCAAGTTTCTGCAGGCAAGCAAAGGGACGGTTCATCTCTCCCTTTCTCTTTCTAACCATATCTTTCTCAAAAAACAAAAACCAGATCTAGTCTTTTCCGCCGCCCCCCCTTTTCTACCGGACCGAGGCGCGACTGGTTCTGTTTATTTTTTCCCCCAGAGCTTGACGGGAGACCCGGTTGACGGCGGGTCTTGCCATTCCGTGTCCACAACCGCGGAGGCGGCATTGCCGCCGCTTTCTGAGTAGTATTTTGTTTTTATTTTGTTGTTTTGTTTTGTTTAGTGAAGCTGTGTATGTTTTTCTCTCTTTTATGGAGTTTGTGTTTTTAGTTTTGTGTTATGGTTGTTCGCCTCGTTGAAGAATTTGTACCCCTTGTGGGTGATGACAAGGGAGGTTGGTTCAATCTTTTAGTTTCAATGTGTCATTTGATACTTCGGGTGTACTCTTTCGAGCTTTTAAGTTATTAATATAATTGCCTGATGGAAAAAAAAAAAAAAAGTCATGGTAATGTCACATGGCCTTATTTCGTGACGTTCAAAGTGATTATATTGATCCAAATCATTGTCCAACTACTCTGTATGTGTATTCTCAGGCTATCCAGTTGAATAGAAGATACATCAAACATAGCATTAAAACAAGAGATTTTGGGAAAAAAAAAAATAATACAAAAAGCATTTCTTGGCCATTGTATAGAGGGTAAATTGCTAAATAAACCTTAACATTTTTGCGTTTGGCAATTTTATCCCAATCTTTGGGTAATTGTAATATAATCTCGACTTCAACTTACTTATTGAAAATTTGGGTGAAGAGTGATTGATTTTAGGGATTTGTGGATCGATTTTGTGTCCAAGTCTTCCATTGACACGGGTTTTTATGTCATCCACGTTGCAAGTTGACAATTTCTACGTATTTAAGGTATATCCATGCACAAAGCCGAAAATTTCACGTCAATGTAAGCTACTGATGATGAGTATCCTTCTAGATCTGGAGTGAACCGGTAAATATAAGCTCCGATCTATTCGAACCGCCTTCAAATCGACCAGTTTTTTGAAGGTCCAATCAGTTTTAGGTTCGAATTGCAATAAGTAAATTGAGGTCGAGATTATATAGCAATTACTCCAAGATTGGGATAAGATTGCCAAACACAAAAAGGTCAAGGTTTATTTAGCAATTAACCCTTGTATAGATTGTCATTCAATAACACACACACACACACACACACATATATATATATATATATATATAATGGATAATGCTCCCATATACACGGTGGACACATATTAATATGTCCACCACTTATGTGGCATACACACATTGGTGATGTTAATATCTTATGTGGCATGCACACATTGGTGATGTTAATATGTTCAAAAAAATACATCACCAATGTGTGCATGCCACATAAGCGGTGGACATATTAACATGTGTCCACCGTGGGTAGGTGAGCATTATTGTATATATATATATATATATAATCGCACTCTGGTGTGAATGATCTTCAATTAAAAAATAAGAATATATCTTAGCCATCAGATAGGACAATCCAACACTTAGAAAAAAAAAGCTAGAATAATATTTTCCTTCGTATTTCACATATTTTCATCCATTTGCTAGTGGATTCCACCAAACCACCAACTGGTGGGTCCCACAACCCACAACCCGTTTCAACTCACCCAACATACACACACACACACACATCCAACGGGTCTCACCACCCCACCCTCTCTCACAAACACGCACACACACACACACACACAACGCACATCTAGATTGCTGCCAGTAACCACTCCGTCGTCGCCCTTCACACCCGCCTCAACCACTGCCCTCCTCCGCTGCCGAGCTCAGAGACTGCTGCCTCCGGTTGATATAGGACCACCGAAATCGACTACCTCTGTCGCCTGCCACTTGCCTACGTCCACGGAGATAGACGATCGAGGATGGCTCTAGTCGATTGGCCAGAACCCTAATTGAATGAAGACACATGTAATGCCCTGAACATTTTTAGTATTTATAAGCTCGACTTCAATTCCATAAATAGCAAAAAGTTTTATTTATTCCACGTCTTATTTATTTATTTTATGCATTTAATCTGATATAAGATATTATACCCACAAGGCTAAACCGGTCTGCCGAACCGGTCAAAAAGGTTGTACCGTGAAGAAGCCGAGCCAAGTGGCGGGAAGATCGACCTGTCAATCAGTCGACCAGTCAAACAGTTGACCAGTCGACCAATCGACCAGTCGACCAGTCGACCAGTCAAACAGTTGACCAGTCGACCAGGCGACCAGTCAACCAGTCAACCAATCGACCAGTCGACCAGTCGATTAGTCAACTAGTTGACCAGTCAAGCGGTCGAGCAGTCAAGTCGACCCCACTAGATCGACCATTCTATGGGTTGGTAGTATTCTAGAGATCGGCCTAGTCATAGGCGCGTGAAAGAGCTTCCAAACGAATTTCAGGAGAATATTCGGAGGGATAATCATCCCATGTGTAGAGGACACGTGGCGAGAATGCATTGGTTGACAGCGACAACCACCTCTGACAACTCCCAAGTCCACCTCTAACATGCGCGCGGTGTGTCAGAGTACGGACGGGCAGTTAGGGCAGCCAGCTCATCAAGTCTGGGAAGCCCTTAGGTCAAGTATCTCACCCCTATATAAAGGGGGGTTCCTTAACACGATTTCCATTATTCAACTCAAGTATACTCATACACATACTTACTTAAGCATCGGAGACTCTTCACCGGAAAAACCCTCGGGGTGAGAGTTATTTGCAGGTTTCCGGCGTTCTACCGGTGAGGACAAAGGCGTTCTATTCCAAACCGGGCTAGGACGCTCACACTTGCATTATTGGCGGTGTCTGTGGGAATTTTGTTTGAAAAGTTGTGTTTGAAGCTCAGCTATGGCGGACGAAATTCCCAGAACCAACTTGCAGTCGACATTCGATGACGCTTGGACGACGACCAGGCCGATTGGGCAGGGCCCTCCTCCGGGTTTCTCTGGCCCTTCACAAACGCCGGTTACTCCTACACCTGTCCTTCAAGGTGTAGGAGCATCGACGGCCGTGCCCGGAGGAGATGGGAGCTCCAGTCGTGCCCAGGAGGCTCGTGCAGCAGCCGCGGTGGTGATGCCACCGCCGCCGCAGCTAAACCCGGTAGGGGCGCAACCAGGAGGATTCGCGGTGCAGGGAGGAGCACCACCGTCGGTGAATGTACATGTCCCCGGTCAGCACATGGTGGCGATGACCAGGGAGGAGATGCAGAGGATGGTGGTAGACGCGGCGGCGCAGGCGGTCTAACAGGCCACAAACCATACCTCTCAGGCTACGACTGCGCCGACCACGGTGGTAGGAGGCTAGCATGAGGATGTGTCCAGCTATGGAGGTGGAGGTGATGTGAGGGATCGTGCGATGGAAAGGATGGCGGAGCAGTTGCGCCAGTTGCAGGACAAAGTCGAAGGGAGGCTGGAGAGGAGAGCCCGAGGACATCTTTTCTCGAGGAAGATTCTTACGGCACCCTTGCCGAACAATTTTTGGGAGACCAACTTGGTGTTTGATGGGTCCTTAGATCCGTTGAGGCATGTGAGGACTTTTGAAAATATGGTTGTGTTGCATGGATATTTTGATTCTGTGTGTCGCAGGGCTTTCTTATCGACCTCGCGGAGGAGCACTCGATTGGTTCCATCAATTACCCCCGGGGTCTATTGCTGATTTTGAGGATTTTTCCAGCAAGCTCACTAATCAGTACTCAAGCGCAGTGGCTCAGGAGAAAACATATTTAACTTTGATGGCGATGAAGCAGGGAGAGAAGGAGTAGTTGAGGAAGTATGTTGCTTGATATAATCAACGTGTTTGGAGGTGCACTCGACGTCTGATGAGGTGAAGGCGGGTGGATTGATAAGGAGTCTTCGAGCGGGGCCCTATCGAACTTTATTGGCAAAGACCCCTTCTCGATCATATGAGGATGTGTTGAAGAGGTGCAAGAAGTATATCAATCTGGAAGAGATGGAGGTGGAGTTTGCCAAGTTAGAGGGAGCTGCTCGACCAGAGTCGAAGAAGGGAAAGAGCCCACCACGAGGGAGGTCACCCAGGAGGAGTACGCCCAAGCGAGGTGGGCCGAAGGGGGGATGGCCCATGAGAGATGGGCGAGATACGAAGCAAGCGAAGGGGGACGATCGGTGGCAGGGGAGGCCATTATTATTTGAAAGGCAGAGGTACCATAATTTTACGCCCTTAAGGAAAGATATGGGGAAGGTGCTCGAGGCGATGGAGCAGAAGATGGTGAGTGAGGATGTGACTTGGCCGAAGACGAGGTTTACAGGCCCCACTCAGCCTAGGTCGGATATTTATTGTCAGTTTCATAGGGATTATGGCCACACTACGGAGAATTGTAGGCATTTGAAGGATGAGATCGAGCTATTAATTCGGGCAGGACACTTGAAGGAGTTTGTTTATCATGATAGGGAGAAGGGAAAAGGAAGGAGGAGGTGTCGGGGGGATTCGAAGGAGAGGAGTGATTGAGATGAAGAAGGTGATGATGAGTCGAGAGGAGGGAGAGATGGTCGAGGGAAGATGCCGAGGAAGGGAGATGGAGATAGAGGAGGACAAGGAGGTGAGGCACCGCTGAAGAGGGGAACGATCTATATGATTTCGAGAGGACCAATAGATGGCGACTCGAATAATGCCAGGAAAGTGCATGCTCGAGCGGTGAAGAGGAAGAGAGAGGAGGTAGGAATTACTGCTCGCATTCCGGAGATAAGTTTTAAGACGGAGGATGCTGAGGGAGTTCTGGTGTCGCATAATGATGCTTTAGTGATTACCGCGGAGGTGGCGGGATTCGATGTGAAGAGAGTGTTTATTGATACTGGGAGGTCGGTAGACGTAATGTTTTATGATTGTTTTGTGCAGATTAACAAGGAGCTAAATATGGAGTTGAAGCCAGTGGCCACGTCTCTTTAGGGTTTCAATGGAGGCGAAGTAATGTCGATGGGCGAGATTAGTTTGCCGGTCGCATTGGGGTCAGGAGTGATGAGGAAAGTGCGGATGGTGAGGTTTGTGGTCGTGGGGGCTGAATCATCTTATAGCAGTATTATGGGGAGGACGAGCTTGAACGCATTCCAGGCAGTTGTGTCGACGTACCACGTGACGATCAAGTATCCGGTGGGCGAAAACGTGGGTGAGATCGCAGAGGATCAACTTACCTCGAGGAGTTGTTACTAGACGATGGTGAGTAACAACAGGCAGTTGGCGAAAAAGCAGGCAAGTCAAAAGAAGAAGAGGTTACTCGACCAGGTGGGTCGAGGTCGAAGGAAGATAGACAGAGAGTGGAGAAGGGTAAGGAGAATGTAGATATTCAGCCTGGAGGGGAGGTCGAAGAGATCCAAATGATAGAAGGTTATGAAGAGATGAAGTTTATAATTGGGAAAGATCTGGAGGAGCCAATCAGGTCGAAGCTGATTAGTTTGGTCAGAGAGTTTGCTGATGTTTTTGCCTACACGGTGGAGGAACTGACGGGGATAAGCGCAGAGGTGATCGAGCATCGCTTAAACATCGACCTCAGTGTGAGGCCGGTGATGAAGAAGAGAAGACACCATGGGGCGGAGATGGATAAAATTATCGAGCAGAAGGTTGGGAAGCTGTTGGGAGCTGGGCATATCAAGGAGATTCAATTCCCGGAATGGTTATCAAATATAGTAATGGTGTCCAAGGCAAAAGGGAAGTGAAGAATGTGCATAGATTTTCGTGATCTGAACAAAGCATGCCAAAGGTTTTGTACCCGTTGCCTAGGATGGACCAGTTGATCGATTCAACTGCCAGGTGTGAGTTATTGAGCTTGATGGATGCCTCGCAGGGGTACCATCAAATTCCCTTGGCGAGAGAGGACATGAAGAGGGTGAGTTTCGTGACAATCTGAGGAATTTAATGTTATGTGGTGATGCCGTTCGGCCTGAAGAATGCGGTGTCACGTATCAAAGGCTGGTGGACAAAATTTTCAAGGAGCAATTGGGGAGGAATATGGAGGTATACGTAGATGATATGTTGGTTAAGAGCAAGTAGGAGATGGATCATGTGCGAGACTTGAAGGAGACATTCTTAACTTTGAGGAGGTACGGGATGAAGTTGAACCCAACCAAGTGCTCGTTCAGGGTGAAGTCGGGGAATTTCTTGGTGTACTTGGTGACCAAGAGGGGTATCGAGGTGAATCCGGAGAATGTGCTAGCGGTGATGGAGATGAAATCACCAACAAATGTTAAAGAGGTGCAGATCTTAGCCGGTAGAATTGCGGGAAAGAGTCGATTTATTTCGAAGGTGGCCGAGAAGAGTGGTCCCTTATTCAAAACACTGAAGAAGAGTGCGAAGTTTCAATGGACAGATGAAGCTCAACGTGCATTCGAGGAGTTACAAGGAGTATTAGCCAATCTACCACTGTTGGCTAAACCTGTCCAAGAAGAGGAGCTGGTTTTGTATATTTTCATTAGAGAGCGGGTTGTAAGCTCGGTGCTGCTACGAGAGGAAGAGGTGGCACAATTTCCCATTTATTATTTGAGTCGGGTGATGCAGGGGGTGGAGATGAGGTATTCAGAGATCGAGAAGTGTGCTCTTGCAGTGGTTGTGACTGCTCGAAAGCTGAGGCCTTAATATTTCTTGAACCACAAGGTCAAGGTTAGAACGAACATGTCTCTGGGAGAGACACTCGGCCGGCCCTCAGTTTTTGGTCGATTAGTGAAATGGACGGTCGAGCTGATTGAACACTCATTGTTATACGAGCCGAGGAGGGCCATTAAAGCACATGTGCTCGCAGACTTTATTCAGGAGGGCACTAAGGTGGAGGAGGAATCCGGAGGAGTTTGGCAGTTATTCGTGGATGGATCAGTGGCGAGAAGTGGAGCGGGATTGGGGATTGTCCTTGTTTCTCCTAGAGGAGATTACTTGGAATTCACGACTAAGGTGGGGTCTAAAATATCCAATAATGAAGCTGAGTACGAGGCGGTGATCAAAGGGTTACAATTAGCCATGTCTGGAGGAGCTCGAAAAGTGCAAGTGCATTCTGATTCTCAACTGGTAGACGGGCATTTTTAGGAAAGATTTGAAGTCAAGGAGGATAGGATGCAGAAGTATGTCGATCAGATGAAGAAGTTGAGGGAGGAGTTTGATTCATTTGAGCTGATACAGATTCCTCGAGGAGAGAATGGCCGACCAGATTTGTTGTCAAAGATTGACCAGAGCTTGATGGATTGTAAGAGTCGAAGCGTGACTTTGTCACATTTGGAGCGGAGTGTGGTCGAGGCGGAGGTCGAGATCGAGGAAATCGAGGACAGGAGGGACCCGATCCTTAGGGGATTGAAAGAGGGGACGATGAAGGTAGTGAGGAGGTTCTTTGAATATAGAGGCATTCTCTACAAGCGGTCGTATGCAGGACCACACCTGCGGTGTGTGACCAAGGAAGAAGGTCGATATGTGCTGAGGGAAGTGCACGAAGGGTGTTGCACTGACCATGGCAAGTCGGGAGCTTTGGTGGCGAAAATCCTGAGGGCAGGATACTTTTGGCCAACAATGAAGGAGGATGCAAAGATTTTTTTTTTTATTTTTTTTTTATATAAACATCCCAGCTTGGGATGGGGGGTTGAGGCTACACCCCCGACCTGTGAATATAATGGCCCAGCTAGGGCTAAAGAAGTCAAGGGTCTACATCCAAGTCGGAAATACATAGAGCAACATCAAAAGCAGAGAAACTAAAAAATAAAAATAAAAATAAAATACAAGGAACACAAAATATCCACTGAGGATCTAAACTCAAACCCTCATACATGTCGACCTGGTCAGAGTGACCAGGCATGGAGTCCAAAATGTCAAATCTAGTCAGGGGCAGGAGGTGGCGGTCGACCGAATCTGAAAGATGGGTACTCTAACTGGTCCATCCGAATGAGCGTCCGAAGCCGGAGAGGGATGTCCTCAGGAAGAAGGGTGCGTCTCTGAGGTATAGATGCTCCCGTGCTAGCAAGGAAATCAGCAGGCCGGTTCCCCTTCCGGAATATGTGTGAGACCTGGTACTGGATCGAGCGGAGGGTGTCTCTGATACGCATAAGAGGGTGCTGGATCTGCCATGAGCCCTGGTGGCCAGATGTCAAAAGTGTGATGACAGCCGCAGCATCCATCTCTATCCAAACATGAGAGGAGATCGAGGCGGCAATCTCAAGGCCAATCTGGAGCGCCTGAATCTCTGCATCATAACTCGAGGAGGCCCGGAGTGGACCATGGAAAGCGGAGATGAGAGCCCCCTCATGATCCCTAATCAGGCCCCCTCCTCCAGCAGCTCCGGTGTGTCTGTCAAAAGCGCCATAAGTGTTTAGTTTAACCCAAGGGGCCTTGGGTTTCAACCAAACAACGGTCCTGGGTCGTGAATGCTGGACAAGTGAAGGAAGTGGTGGCCTCAAATGATGGGGCGGTGTACACCCTGTCCAATCTCTCGTCGTGAGTCTACCCAGGGCAGTGAGGAGAGAGAGGTGTCTGTCAACCTGCAAAATAATGTGAGCACAAGAAAATATAATATCCCTATGCTTCGCATTATTCCTTTCTGTCCAGGTGGCCCAAAGGATCAGACAAGGAATAAGGAAGCCCACGTGTCTACTGTGTGTGCGGTGAGCGAAAAAACTCAGAAGGCTCAAAAAACTGTCTGTAGTGGGTAGGGGTACATGAGTATATCTGGCATAGTGCTCCCACACTCTTCTCACAGTCTCACTCTCAAAGAAAAGATGGGTGAAAGTCTCGATCTCAAAGGTACCGGTCTCAGCACAACAATGGCAGCGGGAGGGGAAGGAAAACCCTCTCGCCTGCATCACAGTGTCAACGGGAATATGTCGTAAGAGGAGGCGCCACAAAAAAACGGAAATGGTCGGGGTGAGAAGGTCGGTCCATATGGCCCCGAAGAGGCGGTTTGGCCGGTTACCCAGCCTCACTTCTCCCCAGGCTGATGACGTAGAGAATGCACCCGAAGAAGGAGGATGCAAAGATGATGGTGAAGAAGTGTTTACAATGCCAGAAGCATGGCCCATTGATTCACCAGCCAGCGGAGACTATGACAACGATGAGCCCCCCGATACCATTCGCTCAATGAAGAATCGACTTGGTGGGGATGATGCCACAAGGAACGGGGCAGATGAAATTCTTGATCGTGGCAGTGGATTATTTCACAAAGTGGGTGGAGGCCGAGCCTTTGGCAAAAATCACGGAGGAGAACTTCATCAACTTTTTATATAACAATATTTGTTGTAGGTTCGGCGTACCCAAGGTGTTGGTTTCCGACAATGGGACTCAATTCAATGGCAAGCAGATTCGAGCATGGTGTGAGGATATGAAGATTGAGCAACACTTTGCCTCCGTCGCTCATCCGCAAGCCAACGAACAAGTCGAGGTGACCAACAGGATTATACTGAACGGGTTGAAAACAATGCTGGAAAAGGCCTCGGGGGCGTGGGTCGATGAGCTAACCTCAGTACTTTGGGCATACCGCACTAGACCGAGGTCGACAACAGGAGAGACCCCATTCAGCCTAGTTTATGGGATGGAAGCATTGCTGCCGGTCAAGGTCGAGCTAATGTCACAAAGATCGAGAACATATGACTAGGAGCAGAACAAAGATTTAATGATGGCGGCCTTGGATATAATCGAGGAGCTTCGAGAAAAATCATCGATCAGGGTGGAAGCATAGAAGCAAAGAATGCGATCAGCCCATGACAAAAGAGTAAAAGTTCGCCGATTCCAAGTGGACGACTTGGTCTGGAAACGGATTGATGTGCTGAAGCATGTGGGAAAACTGGAGCCGAACTGGGAAGGACCACACCTGGTCGAGAAGGTGCATGCAGAAGGAGCATACTCTCTAAAAGATGCTGAAGGACGATCTCTAGCTAGGTCATGGAACATAACTAATTTGAAAAAAATATTATGTGTGAAATTTTTTTCTTTTTCTAGGGAAAATTCGGAAAAGTTGAAATGATGTAACTCGCAAATTTGCTCAACATTAATGGAATTTTATTCTCTTACAATACATTCTCCTTACTCCGCACATTCTTACATTTGGCATGTTGGTGTGATCTGGATGATCGAATGTTAAAATGATTTGATTGGAAGTCGCTTGCTTGAAACATCCCTTGGGGTGGGCAGGATGGTCGAATGTTCACGCCTCCGGGCTGGGCGACCTCTTGTTTGGAACATTCCTCATTTCGGTGGGCAAGTGTGAAGACAAACCCACCATGATTAAGGCCTTCGGGCTGCGTGGTCGTTTGTTTGGAACATTCCTTGGGTGGGCGTGAGCAAGTGTAAAGACAAACCCACCATGATTAAGGCCTTCGGGCTGCGTGGTCGTTTGTTTGGAACATTCCTTGGGGTGGGCAGGTTGGTCGAATGCTTATGCCTCCGGGCTGGGCGACCTCCTGTTTGGAACATTCCTCATTTGGGTGGCAAGTGTGAAGACAAACCCACCATGATTAAGGCCTTCGGGCTGGGTGGTAGCTTGTTTGGAACATCCCTTGGGGTGGACAGGTTAGTCGAATGCTCACGCCTGCGGGCTGGGCGACCTCCTCTTTGGAACATTTCTCGTTTGGGTGGGCAAGTGTGAAGACAAACCCACCATGATTAAGTCTTTCGGGCTGGGTGGTCGCTTGTTTGGAACATCCCTTGGGGTGGGCAGGTTGGTCGAATGCTCACGCCTTCGGGCTGGGCGACCTCTTGTTTGGAACATTCCTCGTTTGGGTGGGCAAGTGTGAAGACAAACCCACCATGATTAAGGCTTCGGGCTGGGTAGTCGCTTGTTTGGAACATCTCTTGGGGTGGGCAGGGTGGTCGAATGCTCACGTCTCCGGGCTGGGTGGCCTCATGTTTGGAACATTCCTCGTTTGGGTGGGCAAGTGTGATGACAAACCCACCATGACTAAGGCCTTCGGGCTGGGTGGTCGTTTGTTTGGAACTTCCCTTGGGGTGGGCAGGTCGGTCGAATGCTCACGCCTTCGGGCTGGGTGGTCTCCTGTTTGAAATATTGCTCGTTTGGGTGTGCAGTGTGAAGACAAAAACATCAACAAGGAACTCAATAAAGCAAACACTTGCGGATGGAGCTTCGAACCAAGAGGACGAGCACGAAGACTTAAGTGTAAAAGCGGAATCCTATGAAGTTAAAAACCCATCATGTTTAAGGCCATGAGGCTGGATAGTCGCATGTATTGACCACCTCTGAAGGTGGGCATGTGTTTAAAGTTAAAAACCCATCATGTTTAAGGCCATGAGGCTAGATGATCGCATGCTTCGACCACCTCTGAAGGTGGGCATGTGTTTAAAACTAAAAACCCATCATGTTTAAGGCCATGAGGCTGGATGGTCGCATGTATTGATCACCTCTGAAGGTGGGCATGTGTTTAAAGTTAAAAACCATCATGTTTGAGGCCATGAGGCTAGATGGTCGCATGCTTCGACCACCTTTGAAGGTGGGCATGTGTTTAAAACAAAACACCCATCATGTTTAAGGCCATGAGGCTGGATGATCACATGCTTTGACCACCTCTGAAGGTGGGCAGGTGTTTAAAATTAAAAACCCATCATGTTTAAGGCCATGAGGCTGGATGGTCGCATGTATTTACCACCTCTGAAGGTGGGCATGTGTTTAAAGTTAAAAACCCATCATGTTTAAGGCCATGAGGTTGGATGGTCGCATGCTTCGACCACATCTGAAGGTGGGCATGTGTTTAAAACTAAAAATTCATCATGTTTAAGGCCATGAGGCTGGATGGTTGCATGTATTGACCACCTCTGAAGGTGGGCATGTGTTTAAAGTTAAAAACCCATCACGTTTAAGGCCATGAGGCTGGATGGTCGCATGTATCGACCACCTCTGAAGGTGGGCATGTGTTTAAAATTAAAAACCCATCATGTTTAAGGCCATGAGGTTGGACGGTCGCATGCATCGACCACCTCAGAAGGTGGGCATGTGTTGAAGGTTATGCATACAAACTCTGCTAAAATGGCGACTAAAATTTTAAAGAGGGAAAATGTGTGGATTACACGTTAAGGTTTGCTTCGACTGCCTGGTTGAAAAGTTATACAAGACTGCCAAGTCACATTACGAAAGAAAATGGAGAAACGCGGAAATACAAAACAGTTATACAAGAATGGATCCAGCAAAATATCTTCATTACACGAAATTACAAAAATTCATCAAAGTACAATGTTCATAAAAAATTAAAGGAAAATTAGAAAATACAAGATACAAAGCTAAGCTACGAAGGAGGAGCGGCGGAATTGGGAGCAGCAGCAGAGTCAGCATTGCTTGAGCTAGCGTTTGGTTCGGGTGGATGGTTGGTTTCTGAGTCGCAGGCCTCATTAAGTGGGCGTCGTCGAATAGATTCAGCCATCGCGACCAACATGGCAGTTGGAGGAGTCGTGTTGTCGGGCAAAGCAAAAGTTTTCTTTAATGTATCCGATCGAGCCAAGGTTCTCTCGAGCAGTCCTGACCACCACTCATGTTCGAGCGGTAAGTTAGGATCACCCAAGAAGCTATAAGGAACCTTAGGCAAGGAATCCCAGATAACCCCTAGGTCGAGTTGCTCGAAATCGTCCTCGGCGATCTGCTCACCCGCCTTCTGCAGGGAAAACTAAAAACAGTCTACACCAAAGTCCTGGACCTCCTTCAAAAATTGTGGTGACTGCATAAAGTCAGCCACCACTTGCGCGTGATATTCCCGGAGGAAGAGTTGCCCCGTGGTAGTGGCCCACATCATTTGCCTAGCTCGAAGAGCAATGGCATTAGCGTACCGCTGTTTCTCATTATCACGAGCAGCTCTCTCTTTTGCCAGGGTGGCCTCCAACTCAGCTCGATCAGCCTCTGCTTGCGCCCGAGCAGTTTCTGCCTGTGCTCGAGCAGCCCGCTCTTGCTCGAGCGCCACCTCCTTGTCTTTCAAAGCGGCCTCCTTCTCCACTAAGGCTACTTCCTTCACCGTGAGAAAGACATCTTTCTCCGTGAGATCTTTGTCTTTTTTCGCGAGCTCTCTATCAAGGAACTTAATCTTGACTTCAAACTCGGTTTTCTGTTTTGTGTGCGTCTCGCGGAATTTAGCATTGTGCTGCAGGAGGGTGGCATTCTTGTCATTCACAGAGTGGAGAACGTCCTCGAGCTTCTTGATAGACTTTCCAGAGCTATCTCGAGCTTCCTTGGCTAAAGGTAGAAATTTAACCAAGCCCTATAACCAGAGAAAATGCAATAGTTCAGTATATATGTACACAGTAAGGTAAGATGATAGAAGAAGATCGAAGCATGCATGAGACGGACAATACTGGGCAAGCCATTGTACAAGCTGGTCGCCAACCTTCGGTAGAGTGGCGTCAGAACTTTTGAGGTCATCCTCGAGGAATGCACCCTCGAGGCAGTTGACCACTTCATTCACATGGGCCAATAGTAGAGAGGAGGACCTTGGAGCCAACGGGTCAGGTAGAAAATGGCTGGTGCGCACACGCTTCCAAAATGTCTCCAGCTAGTCGGTGCGAGGACGTTTTCCCAGGGTCACGTCACGCCCGAGGTCAACTCGACCACCGGACTCGACCACGGTTTTGGTCGAGTCAGCAGAGGGGTTTTTGGAGGATGAGTGGTCGAGGGGAGATTTGTCTTGAGTTTTGGCTTTGGACGAGGTATGGTGTTCGGAAGACTGGTCTTTTGTTTTGGTATGGGAGATAGTGGTCTGGGCTTTTGGTTTTTTATGAGGAGGATTGGCTGTTGTTGGTTTTAGAGGTGGTCGAGGTTTTTGTGGTAGAAGCGGAGGCAAATGTGTGCTGCGGAGTTTTTTCAGGAGGAGGTGGTGGAGTTCGTCGTTGTTGTTGCTGTTGTTGTTGTTGTTTGGATTGTTGTTGTTGTTGTTTCTGTTGTTGTTGTTCTTGTTGGCGTTGTTGGTGTTGTGGTTGTTGCTGCTGTTGTTTTTGCTGTTGTTGTTGTGGCTGTTGTTGGTGTTGTTGCTGATGTTGTGGCTGAGGCGGTGGTTGTTGTTGTTGTTGTGGCTCTAGGTGAGAGGGTGTGGTCGAGCCCTCGACCTGATGGGCCTGGTCACCGGTCGATCCAGAGGTGGACCCGGGGCCAGATTTCTTCTTCAGATGAGTCTTCCTCGGAGGAATGTTAAAGCTGGGCACCTCGACAAGAAAATCATAGAAGCATTAAAGTCAATATCGACAAGATACATAAGCACAAGGAACATAGAAACACATATACACTCAAGCAGGCTAGTCGAAGATTACCTGGATCATTCTCAATCTTAATCAGATTAAGAACTTTGTCGGTGGGAGGAGAGAAGGCTTTGTGGGTGAGCAAGCCACAATAATGGAGAATGCTGTCATCTTTTAGAAGAGGAATTGATGCAACGAGTTTGGAGTTCCAAACATGAATCCGTTGGTCGAAAGAGGGTTAGAAGAGGGGTTCAACATCTCCGAGCTCTCTCGGGGAAGTTCCTTGAGCCAAGGAGAAGGGGCCCAAGGAAAAGGAGTATCGGGCTCAACATAGGCAAAAGTATCTGCCCACTTGGGGATGTTAGAGGGGATGTCAGAGATGAAATGGGCGTTGTTGCGACTTTTTAAGTAAAGGCCACGGCCTGTTTGGAGGGGGCGTAACAGTAATGGAACAAGGTTAGGTCGAATTGACCTAACTGGACATGGGATATAATAATGAAGGTGGTCATGAAACGGATGGCGTTGGGAGGAAGTTGGTTTAAGGGAAGCCCGAATCACTCACAGATTTGGAGCAGGTCAGGGCTTAAAGGGAAACGGATGCCAAGGTCGAATTGGATTTTGAAGAAGGTGTAGCAGTTAGAAGGAGGGTGATCGTAAGTATCGGAGGAAGAGGGGCAATAGAAGGCCCAACCAGTAGGTTGACCAACTTTGTCACTCTTTAGCCATTTGATCGAATGAGAGGCAGAGGAGGTAGATTTGGAGGCTTTGGTCGAAGAATTTTTGGATGAAGAGTCAGATGCGCTAGGTTGCGAAGCAGCAGGAGGAATGGTCGAGGATTTGGATGTGTTGGGCTGAGAAGAAGAAGGAGGAATGGTCGAAGATTCTAGGGAGCAGTCTGAGAGGAAGAAGGGTTTGTGGCAGCAGGAGTAGGAGTGGTGAATCGAGAAGAGAGGGGAACGGTATCGAGATCGTCTTCGTCTTCTGGCTCATCGAGCGAGCCAAAAGCAGGTCGACGACGACGGAGGGGAATGTTGTCCATGGTGTCCCCGGAATTAAAAGAAACGGTGGCAGTGAAGACAAGGGTGGGCTCAGTATCGCTGGGAAGTAGAATGGAAAGAGGAACAACGTCGGGGACGTAAGGGACCTCGTGAACCGAATCAGAGGAAACAACGGTCGAGGAAGAAGACGGAGAGCTCAAATCAGCACTGGAGTGATGGTTGTTTTCACTGGAGGTTGCAGAGTCTGAAAAAAATAAGAACAAAAGGAACAATATTAGGAAGGGAGCCTTTGCAAGAGAAAATGGGGAAGGAAAGGAAGTTCCAGAGGCTAGGGTTTCTTCAAAAGGGGCGATTTTGGAAAAAAGTTAGAGGGGAAGAACATAAATTTCAAAAATTTTGAAGAGGAGAGCAAAATTCACAACGATAGACACGAAAATCGAGACACCCAGCACAAAGATTCAGAGCAAAACGCACAAATTCAGAAAATTCAACAGATAAGTTCGAGATACCCAACGCGAAAAATTCAAGAGCATATAAATGTGAAGCATAGGAAACACAAGTTCAAGTGACGAACAACTTACTCATAATCGCGGGTGAAGGAATTGAAGAAGCCTTGAAAGCGCAGGAGAAATCGTCGAAAGCAAAAGTTAGAGTTGCAGAGAAGTTTCAGAGCACAAAAGAGTTCAAAAATTGCAAAGGTGGAAAAAACTCTGAAATTTCACTAAGTACGGGTTTTATACTTTGATAAGTTGAAGGGTTGAAAGATAAGAGCCGTTGGATTAAAGCACGATCTTAAGATGGAGATTATTTAATTCACACGGAAGTGGGCGAGTTATGCGAGGGGGTGCAATAATTAAAACGTCTGACAGACGCGATAGGTACGACAAGTGGCAGGCGTGCAGGCGCGGCAGAAAGGACGCATGGCAGGCAACTTTATTTCTGGCGGTTAAAGAGAATAATTGAAAAAATGAGCGGGAAACTCACCAGATGGTCGATATCTGGCATAATATCACCCAGGAGGAAGGTGAGCACAAATTCACTCTTAGATCGAGTCATTCAGACTCGATCAGAGTGGGGGGGACTAGATGATATAGGATATTATACCTACAAGGCTAAACTGGTCTGCCGAACAGGTCGAAGAGGTTGTACCCTGAAGAAGCCGAGCCAAGTAGCGGGAAGATCGACCAGTCAAATAGTTGACCAGTCGACCAGTCAAGCAGTCGACCAGTTAACCAGTTGACCAGTCAAGCAGTCGACCAGTCAAGTCGACCCCACTAGATCGACCATTTTATGGGTTGGTAGTATTCTGGAGATCGGCCTAGTTACAGGCGCGTGAAAGATCTTCCAACCGAATTTCAGGAGAATATTTAGAGGGAAAATCATCCCATGTGCAGAGGACACATGGCGAGAATGCATTGGTTGACAGCGACAACCACCTCTGACAATTCCCAAGGCCACCTCTAACATGCGCGCGGTGTGTCAGAGTACGGACGGGCAGCTGGGGCAGCCAGCTCATCAAGTCCGGGCAGCCCTTAGGTCAGGTATCTCACCCTTATATAAAAGGGGGTGAGCCTTTCTTCCTTAACACGATTTCCATTATTCAACTCAAGTATACTCATACACATACTTACTTAAGCATCGGAGGCTCTTCACCGGAAAAACTCCCCGGTACGAGAGTTATTTGCAGGTTTCTGGCATTCTACCGGCGAGGACAAAGACGATCTATTCCAAACAGGGCCAGGACGCTCACACTTGCATTATAATTATTATTATTATTATTATTATTATTATTATTATTATTATTATTATTATTATTATTATTATTATTATTATTATTATTATTATTTGCATTAGATTGAGTAATAAATTCAAAGTCTAAGCCATGGAGGATCCATTTGATTTTTAATTTAAAGATCGAATTTATCTAGCCTAAGTATCGGGTTACTATTCCTTAGAAAAAATGACCATGAACTTGGCCATTTTTATTTCCCAAATCGAGCATTAGCAAAATCGAGAATTTTATTTTATAAGGGCTGAAGCCAGTCGAGTCGAGCCTCGGCCCAAGCCATCAAGTCGCGGCCCATTACACTTCACGTCCCAAGGGCCGAGCCCACTTAGCTTCACGCCTAACCCAAGCCCAACTCGCGCGCCCTTGTGTCGCGCCTAGCCTAAGTTGGTCGAGCCCAACATCCGTTATGAGACCCAAGTCTCTTTTAATTTATTTGGATCAATTTCCGCGTAGTCCCGTTTAAATCATATGATTCAAATCAAATGCATTAGGGATTATTTTGACTTGGTCACCAAGACTCAAGTGTGAATAACATTTAATGCCCTACCTACCATACCTTCTCCCAAACGATATTTTCATTTGCATCTCTCAAACGATACCTTCTCCCAAACGATATATATATATAGGACCATCTCTCATCTTCATTTATTTTTTTTTCCAACACTCAAGAAAGCACCCAACACTCACAAATACTTCCTAAGTCCTTAATGTCTTAAGCTTTAAAATCCTAGCCTTGGCCTTAGCAAAAATCGTTCCCCTCCATATAATGGAGCCTAGTCCCGACAAGCAACACACGAGCCCCTAACCACGGCAGCACACGCCCTTGGTTCAGTCCCATTCGTGCCAGCTCACAGTCCACGCTCCCAGCAACTCGTCCTCACTGCACACCTCCCAGTCGAGCCCTAGTCCTAGCACCAACAGACCCTGCGCGCATGTCCACAGGCTGCTAGCAGCTCCCTTGCACCAATCCATCCACACTAGCACAGATCCACAAACATCAGTCCAGATCCGTCCACGCTAGCCCAGATCTAAGTTCCCAACCCTAATTTCATATGCATATATATAATACCATCTCTCATCTTCATTCATTTTTTTTTCGAACACTCAAGAAAGCTCCCAACACTCACAAATACTTCCTAAGTCCATAATGTCTTAAGCTTTAAAATTCTAGCCTTGCAAAAATTGGCCCCCTCCATATAACCGAGCCTAGTCTCGACAAGCATCACTCAAGCCCCTAGCCACGATAGCGCACTCCCTTGGTTCAGTGCCACTCGTGCCAGCTCGCAGTCCGCGCTCCCAACAGCTCGTCCTTAGTACCGCACATCTCCCAACCGAGCCCAGTTCTAACCCACACGATCCCAGGACCAGCAGACACCGCGTGTGCGTCCACAGGCTGACAGCAGCTCCCTCGCACCAGATTCGTCCATGCCAGCCCTGATCCAAGCTCCCATAGATTTAGTAGCTCCAGCACGTTCCCGACTAGATCTGCACCGAGCCAATTCCCACTACTCACCTTCATCTTTCGATTTTTGTTTTTAAGTTTCAAGAGGTAGATCTATATAAACCCTCCCTTCTATGGCTTAGACATGAATTATAGAGTACTTTACAAATATAAAAGCATAAAAAATCGAGTAGAATAAATAGATCTAGATTCATTGTGATTTAATGCTTGATTTTTAGATCGTGAGTTGTAGATGTGAGAAAAATGTGATTTAAATTGCTAAAATCATATATTATTGTCTTGAGGCTGAGGTTTAAATTTGAGAATTTTTAGAGTTCAATTGCTATGTGAACTAAAATTTTACATCTCTATCTATAATGGCCTTTTATGGTTGAATAAGTTAGAGATCTATTCTTGTTGAGATATTTTAACAAAAATCTTGAATATCATGTTGAGGTTGTGTATAAAATTTGAGGGTTTTGGGAGGTCGTTTGATATGCTTTAATTGGTGAATTTTTAGGTGCATTATGCGAAGAGTACTTGTTGAGGTTTATAGATCTAGAATACCTCTAAATTATGTTGAGGTTGAGGTTAAAGTTTTAACACAAAATGAATTAGGTTGTCCGGAGGACTAGAACCCTAGATCAGCTTGTTTTTTAGCACAAGGAAAATTTAAATTGCAAGCATAATTTTGCAAGTAAACCTAACCTAAATGGACTCTAGACATCCTAAGGAATTTATTGAACCAAGGGTCGTCATAAAAGTCGACGGCCGACCAACGAGCTGCTGGCTCGAGGCCGCAGCCCGTGCCCAAGCTGCACTGCCGAGTCCTAATGCCCACGTGCGTCCCTATCCGCGAGCGCCCTTGCTCCTTGTACCATCATACACGCGCCCATGTCCGCGTTTCTCTGCGCTCGTCACCTGGAGTACATCTGCATGCGTCGTGTCGCGGTCTGCCACCCGAGGACATGCTCGTACACCAAGAGCCCCGCACCCCTACGCCCTGCTCGCGCCCGCCCGTCGGCAGCTACCTGCCAGCATGCTCGTGCGTCTGCCACTGCCAGCGCGCCCGTGTCCCGCCAGCCGCGGTTAAATGTGCCCCTGCGCCAGTGTCGCAGCACACCTTCTAAGACCCGTCCACCAACGAGGTCGTGTTAGCCGTGTCTACGTGTGCCCGTAAGTTGCCGTGTCGGACCCTATTCGCGATCGAGCCGAGCCGCACCTAGCCATCGAGCGACTGGCTGGTTTCGAGGGAGCTGTCGGTCCAGTCCAACCGTACCGGTCCGAACTGTCCGGACGATTTGAGAGTTCCAGTTTGGAATTCCAGTTCGAGCGTGAGCCGAGATTTAGAATTTTTTCGAGCCGAGTTTGTAACACCCTGACTTTTTACTGAAATCAGAGTACGTTGTTTCGCAAATTTTCTAAAATAAAGTAAATAAAATATTTCTTTTTGCGAAAACTGATTCGGAGTGTTACCGTGAAGATCTGACTTTTCTGAAAACCGTTAATTTTAAACTGATAATAAAAACGGTTATAAACATATTAACCGACTAACGTCGGATCAAAAGCTGATTTAAAGTACTGAAACTGTAGCGGAAATGTAGCGTGGCCAAAACATAATATATACATATATACAAATATCCTGAACAGCTCGTCAGCTCACTTCTCGTTCCCGACTCTGTGACCTGAAAAACATGAAATACGTGGGGACGTGAGCACTAAAACACTGTGCTCCGCAGAAACTCATACTAAAGTAAAACAATGAATATAATGACAATATCATAATCCTGGTATATATAACTGAACTGAAACTGAACTGATAACTGATATCTGATACCGGTACTGAATAATCTGATACTGATCTCGTGATATAAATCACCTGACTGATAACTGAACATCTGCCGGCACAAACTAATACCGGACACCATGTGCACACTCTAGTGGGCAGATTAGGGCCACTAGAACCCAGAATGGACCGACGACCATTCCGAGCGGATACTGATAATACATACCTCAAACATGGTAGCGTAATTATAATCAATGTAGTACTTAGTCTGAGTCCCCACCTGAACTGCTGATCTGAAAATGTAAGTGCTGATTGCCTGCAAAACTGCGACATATATAAACAATTACTAAGTACTATGCTCAGACTGATTAAAATAGCTGTCAAGATGCTCGACTCGATCTGAATAATTAACTGAAACCATTTCGGGGTCTATCTTAACTGATAAGAAAACTGAACTGAACTGGTACTGCTAAACTGAACTGAACTGACTGCACATGACTGATCATGACTGAATTGATTGAACTGAAAATTTAACCGGCATACTGAACTGAACTGACTAACTGACTAGACTGAAAGTACTGAACTGATATTAATTACTGAACTGAACTGGAACCCGGATTTTTAACTGAAAATGGTACTGAAATCAAGGACCGGGACTAAACAATAAAATATGGACTGAACCGGTCTAACCGGTCTAAACTAGACTGAACCGGTCTGGACCGAACCGCTGGTCTGCTGAACCGAGCGGTCGGGCGCTGACTCGGCCAGCGGCCTGCCGAGGCTGCGCACACAGGCGCTGCCTGGC